>JASCZI010061432.1:0-14521 GCA_036250425.1 Stylosanthes scabra
ATCTTTTCTAAATTTGTTCACTCTTCGATCACCGGTTGAGCTATATTTACAACGCTATTATGACTTGATTTCTAAGAAAGAAATTCTTAACCGGTCTTGGGGAGTGGATCAGCCGACTACACCGGCCGCCTCCTCCTAATTTATATGACTGATACTAATTGGAAAACTATTTTCCATGAGTCTTTCCCGAAATGAACCCATTAACAAAACGCGAGAAGCCCTCTTCACTAGCATTGGCCAAGGCTTAATTTGGTGATGATTTACGTATTCTCTAAAAACAAATTGCATCGCAATCATCCTCATAATACTCGATTGTTGACCTATATAATTCTTGTGGGATGAGGTTTTATCCTATCTTACTCATCGTTACTTCTATCATGCTTAATTCATTCATGTATACTTGCTCAACCTAAGTATAAAAACCATCTGTGACATCTATCATACAATTCCTTTCAAATACACATTGTGTTCTAACCATTTACCCAAACATTAAATCATGGTAGTATTACTCTGTACTTTAAATGTTACATTGCTCTAAGTATTGTGAACATCATTATCTGCATCAACACATACCACTACAATATTCTATGCTTGCTAATAAACCCCATTTTGATGGGTAATTTCATGTTCTAAATTGACAAAATATGAGCCTCTCACCACTTAAATACTTGTGAAACAAGCAAGATCGTGAATAATTGTTTCTTCTGACCTAAAGTGCAATTATCTGCTATTTTAGCCTATTTCTGCTATGAGTTCAACCGTTTCTCATTCCGCTCGATGCCTTGATTCATTTGTTCAAGTGTTTCAGGGTTTAGCAGGCTAAGATCGGAACGAAAGTGGCTAAAAAGAGCGCGAGGAACGAGAAGATCACGAAGAAAAGCTTGGAGGCCAAATCCAGTGCCTATGCGTACGCACCAAAGACTGATGTGCATACGCATTGCCATGACTTGGGCGTCACGTCCAGGCTGGAACCGGACCCTATGCGTACGCACCTAAAGGTCCTATGCGTATGCACCAGTGGCCAGATTTGTGCCTATAAATAAAGGAGACCACAACCAGTTTTGGAGAGCCCTCATACACCATTTCTCTTAGTTTAGTTTAGGGTTCCTTTAGTTTAGCCAAATTAGCCAAATATTTTCCTGCTTTTCTGTTCATTTTATGTACTGTTACTATGTCCGTTTGACTTCTGGTTTTATTAATATTACTGCAGGTACTCTGTTTAATTTCTCATCATGTCTCTTTACTGTTATGCTGCTCGTTTTTATTCTGCTATTATGATAACTGTTAGTAGTGAGTAGTGACCTTGTGTCCCGGTTGTGGGGTGAAATGTGCGAATGACCTTAGTCTTTGGTCTCTAAGGGCAACAGATGGGAGGAACGGGATTAATCTCGAGGCCATTAACGCTACGCCCCTGCCAATAATGGAAGGACCTTAACGATGCGAATTGATTGGGTGTGTTCACACCATGGTGATAGTTATTCGAGTTCGTTGTAAGACCTAGGTCCTACGTTATTGTGTATGCCTAGAACTTTCGGATAGGGGTTAACTCTACCACTCGACCATTCAACAGTAGTGGCTAGTTTCCTTTAAAGTTACAGTCCATCTAAACTGGGACTGGTGGCGATCATAGAGACGCACGGTATTTCAATCCATGGCCGGGCACTCTTTAATATTCTGCAATCTCTCTCTGTCTCTTTGCTCTGCCATTAAACAAACAACTGCAACCCCAACTCTTTTCTCAACAAAACGCAAAAACACTGGTTTCATTTACTAGGGAGAACAACCTAAGTCCATACTCGATATTTTTAACTGGTTGCACCCTGTGACACCTCTCTGTTGATGACCCCGATGTCATTCTCATAGCTGGTTTGGATTCCTCTACAACAAAATCCTGTTTTTAACTTAAGGAACTCCGAACCGGCCACGAGGGCGGCTGCGGGGGCGCGCGTCACTTGCGTGACATTATTTATAATATTTGTGCGCATGTACGTTTAAGTTATTGCCAAAAATGGCAAATAGCAACAATAAAAGGTGTTTCCTCGTTACTACCTAATTTGGCTCTTACACATACACACTCCCATCACTGTTCATCATTTCTTCCTACACACCCCATCCCTCTCATGCCCATCCCGAGTGACTCAACTATCACCTTATGCATAAACATGAACGGCCCAATTGTTTGCAAAATCCCAAGCCTCCCCCTCCATGTGTCCAGCACTATTCACGATCTTCTAGTCCGGCATGCCCAACAATCACATTTCTGTCAAACATGTTCACAAGCCTAGACAAGTTTCTTGGCCCAACACGGCCCAATACACGTGGATTGCCAGCACATTGCCTTGCATCCGTAACTCCACCATTCTTGCCGTAATGACACAGGGTCATTGCCCAATTCACCAGACATGTGGGCCTTCAAGCATTTCTGACACCCACTAGTACAGCACAACCCACAGCCTATGAATCCAAATATTCCATTCAGGTTCACAAAGGTCCCTAAAATATTTTCCCCATCTTAGACAATTCCCATAAAGAAAGTTCCCTATTAGGATATATGAAATGAGCCTCTTTGAGTACGATGATGTTAGGTGATTCAGGAAGAGTGTGAGGGGATCTTTTAGGATCAACATCCCTGCTCCTAATAATAGCGGACTCTCTGGCATATGAGGCATAAGAGAAATGCCAATTTCATAAAAGAATGAATATAAGATCACTATGAAACCCCCATGATGATTGAGGAAATCTAACGTTGGGGCGTAAAAGAACGTTCTCGGGGAAGTGTGTTTCTGAGAGTGATCCGGAACATGTACTGGATCGGTCGGATTGGCTATTATAACCGATTGAGTGAGCTCACTAGCCATAAGGCCAGTCATTCATCATATGCGTTTGTTTGTAATTGTATGAGTTTGCTTTTGTTTGGATTGTCTACTTGAAATAAGTTACTTGTCTAAATGCTACTTGTGTACTTGCATTATATGTGTATTTCCTTGTATTAATTGTTTGTGTATGCGAATTTTTGAGGTCCTCATGGGTGGTGTAGGAATGCCACCATGGGCGCGATGTTAGGATTTAGGATGATAGATAGCTGATGATGTGAGGATGATGATGATGTGATGAAATATCGATGATGATGATGATGATGATGATGATAAGTGATGATATGATGATGACGATGATGATGATGTGATGACATGATGATGATGATGATGATGATAGAAATTAAGGAAAAAGGATGAAAGAAAAATAAAGAGGAAATCTATAAAAAATTCAATAGTCTAGAATAGATGATGAATGTTTGAGGAAAGTGAGGAATGATGAAACTTAGAGAAAATCCTTTACTGCACCATTTACCCTTAGTGATTAAGGATAAGTGTCGATGAGGGTACACAAGGTTAATGAGAATACAAGATTGAGGTCTAAGCAAGTGATGAAACGTGAGGAAAAAAAAGGTAAGATGGATTGTCTATCGGAATTCTGCTAGCTTATATTTTAAGCTTTCATCACTTTTACCGTACTGAGAATCCAGTGGTTTGGTATTCTCACCCGTATTATTCTTATATTTTTCAGATATAGGTTCAAGTTCTGGAAGGCAAGCGAAGTAACATGATTTTGATCTTCGGTGTCTAGAGGTTTTCTCCAAGTTTGTATAAGTTGTATGAGATCATGTATAGTATTCGGAGAATTAAAAAATGTTATATATATATGTATGTATATATAAAAGTTTAAAGTTCTAACCTAAGTTTCACAGGTCTTATATTAGAGTCATTTGAGCCATTGATGTATATATGTATGAAAGGTTTTTGTAAGTTATGGTTATTAGCTCCATTTTCTTGTATCACACTTCTAATAATATAGTTATATATTATGGTGAAGTTGAAGAAGTAATATCTTCATATTCAATAATTATATTCCGGGCATGATTAGTGAATATTAGGGTGTTACATTATTTATATTCTAATAATATAGTTATATATTAGGGCATATATCGGGCGCATTTAGTCTTTTTTAGAGGGACTCTCCTTCATCAAGTAAAGAGCAAAAACTCAAACCAATTTTGTTCTAATGATAAAAAAAAAGTTTTGTAAATAATCACTGGCCCACATGTGATAAGACATGTCCAGTAGAGAATTCATCTCAATCCTTGCTTATAGCTCACATGTTATGAAAAGTAACTTCACAACAACTTTTGTGGCATAAAGGCTAAATAGGAATTCAACACACCTCACTCTTCTTCAACCAGAGGAACTAACACTGATCCTTATTGGGGTCCCATTTATTTAATTAATTTAAATAAAAAACTAATATATTTTCCATGATTACTTTTGTTACACTATTTTATTAATTTATAAATTAATTTACTATTATAAAATAATTAATATGTGTGAAAAAAAACTAATAAATTCTTAATAAAGTATTGGGGTTTGAGGGATTGGTTAGAAGAGTCACCAATACCAACAAAGTCATGTCTCCAAGCATTGAATTGAGTTGGAAACAGCAAGGATGTTGTGGCCTTATTTTCGATTAACGGGTTGAATATAGTTACGAATAGATAATGAAGCGTTTGTGAATTTTGATTATGTGGTTGAAAAATAGGAAAATGATTATTGTAAGGAACTCGAGAATTGAAATTATGAAGGTTTTGTGTATTTGGATTTTGAAAGATATTTGGTAATGTGAAGTTTTGATTTGGATTTTGAGAGTTTGAAGGTTGAGATAGTTGGGTATTTGAATTTTATTAAAAATTTTGGGAAAAGAACATTTATGCCCCTGACTTTTGTAAAATACACAATAACCCCTGACCTTCGAAAAAAACAATACAATTATACCCCTTTGTTAGTTTGACTCGGCTAAAAGAAACGGCGATTGCTTATGTAGCTACTAAAAAAAATGTTTGTGGTTCTTATTTTCCATCCTGTGAGTGATTTGTAAGGAATTCTATCGAAAGTTTTCTTTTTTTTAGCCGAGTCAAACTAATAGAGGGGCATAATTGTAATATTTTTTCGAAAGTGAGGGGTTATTAAGTATTTCACAAAAGTCAAGGGTGAATTTGTACAATTTTTTTAAAAGTTAGGGGCATAAATGTCAAAAGAGCTCAATTGTTGTGAATCCATTTTTTTTAACGGCAATAGAAATATAAATAGAAATTTTTGTGCAAGAGATTTGTAAAACATTGATGAAAATTGAAGTAAATTGTGTAAAACCTCGTCTAAACCGTACTTGCTGTTTTCAACAGAAACTCTGTCGTTGATTAAGTATTTTAGTTGGTGACAAGATGTGTTTAGGGGACGTAATTATCCTAATTAAGTATGATATGTGATTTGGTTTGTTTAAAATTTATGTTTTGATAATTGTCTGTTTTGACAACGAACCACTTATTAGCGGCAGTTTAACTGGCTTATCGGTATTTGACGTAAATGGAAGATCTCAAAGGAGAAATCTTCGTGAGGAGATTGAATATTTCCCTAATTAGACTTAAATGTTAAGCTAGAATTAACGAAGTTGACTTGAGCGAATTTTGTCCATTTTTAGCAACGCGCGTTTTCGTCACGAAACCGACCGTTCTTAATTTCGGTAAAGTAACAACTACAACGGTTAAGATGAGATTTATGAGATTTCAATAGTACATTAGTAAAACCTAATTCCCCGCCGAGTTTTAAAAACAAAATGTCAAGATTACGCTTAAAAATCCTAAACCGGTCATGCACTTTCCACCAATTCCTGACGAGAGGCTGTGGGGGGAATGGAATGGAGACCGGGTGCATCCGAACCCATTGATGAGGCGTTCAAAGAAAGGTCGACCGGTTTCAACAAGGATACAAAATGAGATGGATCAGACGGAACCGGCACCAGAGCGTCATTGTGGTTTGTGCCGACAAACTGGACATACAAGGAAGCAATGCAATATAGTAACCGCGGAACAAGGGGCACCTTCTAACGTACTTAGTTTATCGGGTTGTCATTAGATATAGAAACTTTATAGTTGTTTAGATTTGCTACAAATCCTTGTTTTAATGACTTTATCTAAATGACCTTTTTAGTGAGTGCTTCAGGAGGGTTATGCAGCTGGTGGAGCTTTATAGTCCGAGCACGATTATGCAGCTGCCTTTGGTCTGGAGCGTCAGGAGGTAAAAGACGGGGAGGATGTTTTGGAGAATCAGCGGGCACCCCAGTGAACAACACGAGCAAAAAATGTGCGTCGTCGCGTGAGAGAAACCTACTACGACACATCTGATACCACCAATCGTAGTATGCCTGCGATGGTCATACGTCCACAGCTACTGCAAGCATCGCTTGCCTCTAAAAGTCCAATCTATCTGACTAGGCACTATACCATACCGCAAGCTCCTGCGGCCACCACTTTTCCTCCAACCTGATTGTTATATATTAAAAGGAGCACTTACTAATCTACTAATCACAATGTATAATTTTCAACAAAATCTAAACGCACCAATTATTTTCTAAAAATAATTTAAATTAAGTTATACATTAATCTAACGCTCAATAAACTTTAAAGTCTAAATTTTTAAACTTTAAATCCTAATTTCTTAATTCTAAATTCTAAATCCATGGTTCGAAATTCTAAAACTTTGAACAGTAAACCTAACTATTAAAATCTAAGCCCTATCCTAAATTTTAAACTCTAAATCTAATCTACTAACATAAAATATGATAAATGCATAGTTAAAATTCAAGACACTCTCATGTGTTCCGCAATGTGCCTGTCTTCGTTCAGTCGGTTGATATTACTGCTGCGTGTTATTTTCTCAAAACGCTTTCCCCCAAATTTTTACTTCTACTTCACTGTTACTCCTCTCTTTTTCTATATTTACTCTCTTCTACTTTTTCTTTTCAACCTATACAAATGAAAATTGAACTTTGTTATCAGCAGCTGCTTTATTTTTATAGTGGTCCCTACAATTTTGCTTACATCAGCTGTGAAGTTGAGGCTAACCTTTTCCAAGAAAATTTCGCAGCTGAAACATGCACAATAGTAATAACGTAGCCGCAGATTGCGTTATTTACTATGCCTGCGAAGTTGTCAAATACCTTGTACAACGGTAATATTGTTTTTGTTACATTCAAACCAGTAAATATCATAATTTTTTATTTTAAATAAAAAAAAACTGGAATAATTATACTCTTTTTATATTCGTATAATATTCAAATCTTAAAATTTTAAAATATAATTATCTATAAACAAAGAGAGTAAATGGCAATAAAACCAATTACTATACATAAGGAATAGCTATTGATATTTTATCAGAAAAATTCTTATCACTTCGTTGTCCAATCCATGAAAAAAATTTTAAATAAATAAAATAAAATCGTTATTTACCAAAATTTTTCGTATTAAAATTATTTATCTATTTTCAATCTATTACAAGTGTACCGGCCTAAGGCGGTACTAAACCAAAGCAATGCCGGCCTAAGACCGATACTGGTGTAAAAAAATTTAAAACATTTTGAACCAATACCGGCCTATGATAAGTTGGTACTGCCTTGATTCAAATAATTTTTTTTTTTGCTATCTTTTAATATTAATAAAATGACGTTATGTGTCCCTTAAATTATGAATCAATCTTGATATATCCTGTATCTTCTTCCACTTGCCATATTTTTTTCTTCTTTACTTTCGCAATTTTCTTAAATGCAAATCAAAAGATGCTATAAAAGTAGAGTATTGATGAACCTTAATAAATATAAAACATATTAATACATAAATTAATAAGTATATTTAATTTTTAATTCTATATAGTATATTTTAAATATATACAAGAAATATTAATACATAAAAATTGTAATTTTTTCTTTTTACTAAAATTGATTATATTCAAAATAAATTCATATTAACATGTTACTTTTTATTGCAATAAATAAATTAAAGTATAAAACAATTTCATTTTATATTATGTAATTTATGATAGGTTATTAATATTAAAAGATAGCGAAAAAAATTTTATTTGAATCAAGGCAATACCAGTCCATCATGAATCAGTATTGGAATCAAGACAGTACCGACCCATCATAGATCGGTATTGGTTTAAAATATTAAAAAAAAATTACATCAGTACTTGCTTTAGGTCGGTATTGTTTTGACCCAGTACCGCTTTAGACCGATACCGATAATAAATTGAAAATAGGTAAATAATCCTAATACGATGGATTTGGGTAAATAATGATTTTATTTTATTTATTTAAAATTTTTTTCCTCCAATCCATTGATATTTTATCACTTCGCTTTTTAACTTGCAAATAAAAAGTTATAGATTCCACCAATGACGAAAATATTTATCGTAACATTTTTGTCGTTCGAAATTTTTAATTATATTTTATCAATTCCAAAATTTTTTATGGTTAATTTTTGTAGTCCATTCTATATACTACAGAAAATAAGTCATTTAACGTAAATGTATAACAATTTTTTTATTTTATACTAAAATTGTTATTTATAAACTATTAAATTAATTATTATGTTTTTAGCGGTGAGTACGGATTAGAATTGGTTGAGGTTTGGGATGAAGAAAGAATCAAACAAACACGTTTTTTTTGGCCTAGACTCGAACCAATCCAACCCGATTAAGAGTGGGTTGAATTGGTTCAAGTAATTGAGTACCCAATGAAACAAGGAAATCTAAAAAAAATTTTAAAAAATAAAAAAATATAAGAAAAACTAAATTTTGAATTGAAATATCAATTGAAAAACTAAATTGAGATTGAGAAGGTTACTCAAAATATTTTTAATTTAGATAAAAATGTTGCTTATATACTTTCTTATTTTTATATTTTCTAAAATTAATAGTAAGGATAATCGGGTAGTTGGGTTGGTTCGGATTCTAGGCTCCCAGAACACTCTCTCAGAACCAATACACAAACCAATATTAAATTGGAGCTAATTGGATTGGACCCGATTATCAATCGAATACTGAACCAATATAATCTGTTCAGCTTAGATCCGGACGGATAATTAAGTACTCGGATCATGTTTATCCCTAAATTATATTTATATATTATTTTATAAAATTTTAATAGATTGGATTCTGGTATTTAAATTTTTTTATTTTTCTAAGGAAATAATCATTTATTTTAATTTGTTTTAGAAAATTCTTTTTTTTTTTTTGGTGTCTATATAATTGATTAATTGTTGATATTAATTACCCAAAAAATGTATTTTGATTCGGTAATCAATTGAACTTTTGATTTGACAAGGGAAGACCGTGTAGGGAAGTTTCATAAATTAGAATTGGGACCCAAAGACTCACATGCCCTATGTTAAGTGCTGTCCAATCCATTTGTATTTGCCACCAGAATAGGACCCCCATACCACATTAATAGAAAAGGTCAAATTGACCCCAAACTTATCCTTATTCCATCTCTCACACACACTCCAATGGCAAGGGATGTCCTATAATATGTGTGGGTCATAGCCCCAAACCCCAACTAGTATGACTCTTCCTCAATGGCACTTTTCTTCAACCCTTTTTCCATTGAGGGTCCTCCTTGCAAGATTCTCTCGTATCAATAATCATAACCAAAAAATAAATAGCATCCTTTATGTTTAAATATTAAAAAAATATATCAATAAACTTTTTTCGTGATAATTTTTTTATTAATGAGTTCTAGGTAATCAATATAATATTAATAAATAATAACCAACAAAAATCAATTATCTAAAATACTAAAATTAATTATTTAAAATTATAAAATTTAATTATCTAAACATACTAAACTGATCATTTAAAATCATAAAATTTAATCACCGAAAAAATATTAAAATTGACATCTAAAACACTAAAATTGATCATTAAAAATATTAAATCTGATTGACAGAGTGGATGGAAATAGAGGAAATTGAAGCGAGGCGTGTGGGGAATGCAGAAAGGGAGGAAAGATGAGAGAGTGTTGGTTAATTATTAACTATATAGTATTGATCACTTAGATTTATTTTTTTTTTTTAATTTAGAACTATGCTACGAAACTAACATTAGAGAACCAATAAGTTCAATTAGAAGTTATTATCCAAAACTGGCCAAATTTATCATTCGAAGCTAAAAAAAAATTATCATCCGAAACAGATACAAGTTATCATCCGAAACAGAATACAATTATCATCTGTAACCCTAGACCTTAGACCCTAAACCCTCACCAATACAATTATCATCCAAAACAGATTCAACTTATCATCCGTAACCTCGCCACCACCACCATCATCAACCGCAACATCATGACCACTACCATCATCACAACAACAAAAACAACAAGCACCACTCTGCCACCACCACAACCGTAACACAACAACATCACAACCACAAGAAGAAGAAGCGACAACGGCTCAGTGGCAGTGGCAAGATCGTGCAAAAAAAAAGAGGCGGCGTACGGGTGGCAGCGACTTCTTTGCAGAGAAAAGACGGTGGTTGGCAGTGTGGCTTCTTCACAGTGGCGAGGCGGCGGGGGAGCAACAAGAAGAAGAAAAAGAGGAAGAGGTGGTGGCGGTCTTCACACGAAGAAGAGGAAGAGGTGATGGTAGTTTTAATGCGAAGAAAAAGATGCGCGGTGGTGGCAGCGGCACAGACGGAAGAGAAAAAGAAGAAAAAGAAGAGGAAGAGACGGTGGCAGTAGCGATGGGCAGAGAAAAGATGGTAAGGTTAGAGTTTCACCCTTTAGCTCGTATGCTTTATGTGCTCCCAAACCTTGTGTGCTCCTTATATTTTTCTTTTATTTAATATGAATTACAAAGATTTTATTTTTTTACCAATTAGCATTTAATTCACAATAGGTCCTGCTAATTTTTAATTTGGTCTAATTCTATAAATCGCAATGCAAAAATTACCTAACATTTTAAAAACATAAAACAAATCAACAAAAAATTAGGTGATTTATCATTTATGCTGCAATGTAACTAATCAAAAGTATATAAATCACATAAGCTCTCCATGATTAGATAGCTATCAAAAGAAATTACTCTCTTTATGTTATTTATTTTATAAATTGTACTGAAAATATAAGTAATAAAAAAACAAAATTACTTCAGTATTATACCCTCTTTCTATCAATTATTTAGTTTTCAAATATCTCTCTCTATTTATCAATAGAAAATACAATTTGTAAAATTTAATTAATTACTTCTTAAAATTAAAAGAATTTGTAATAAAAATAAAAAGGAAAAAATATTTAATATAAAAAAGGAAATAATTTAAATGTGTCTGTTGCATTATTTAATCATAATTATTGATCATCGAGAGAAAAAAAATATATATATTAAAATCAATTATTAAAAATTATCTATATTAATATAAAATATAGGGTAAAATATTAAATATATATTAAATATAAATTATATAATATATATTTATAAAAACTAATTTTTGTAACATATTTGTTCGTATAAATAACATTTTGAGTATATATTTATTTTGATCTTTAAAAAATTTTGAAATAGACACATTAGTCCCAATTAAAATTAATTATTTTTTAATATTTAATTTTTATTTTATAAATTAAATTAGTTATTAATTTTTTTATTTTATAAGACAGATTAATATCTAAAATATATAAGATGATTATGTTTTGAAAATTAATTTGACTTATAGAATAAAAAATTAGAAATTAAAATTAACTAATTTTAATTGAGAATTAATATATCTAATTTAATTTTTTTTTGGAACAAAAATAGTATAGAAAGATTTTCTGATATACTACTTTAACGATATACAAGATATACCTGTAATCTATAATCGTTGATTTTAATTTATATTTATATTTTAAATTTTTTTAATTAAAATCAAACGCTTATAAATTATAGGTATGACTTGAAATGCTGCAACAACAACGTACGGCACACTATCATAAATTCATAATGAATGGATGAGGTCAAATTCAAAAAAGCTAAAGCTAATTAAAGAAGAGAGAGAGAGAGGGAGGGGAGGGGGGTTGTGTATTCTGTTCCCATGTCCTCAAACATGATGGGTGGTTAGGGTGTCTCAGTTGATTTGTGTGCATAGATTCCAATCCTGTCTTTTCAATTCTCTGCTCACTTTGTAACTGTGTAGGACAAAGTAGGGGCGTTTAAATCTAACCTTGTTCAAATTAAATGGCACATTCAACCAATTCAAATTAAATTCGATTAAGATCGCATTAATTTAAATTTGATTAAATTTTAATTTTGACAAATTATATAGATTTGATCGAATATTAGATCAACTTTTTAAAATTGATCCATTCAAATCCGAATTGATAATGTGATATAATAATATTATTTTATTTTTAAATTTAAAATTTTACTTATAATATCTTTAATATTATATATTTTTACTTCATGCATAATGCTATTTGAACAAGTGGTTTTAGCTAATCAAGTTTAATCAAATGATTTATTTCTATGAATATTATTTCGGTGTCAAATAATATAAAAAATTATACATAAATAAAATTTTATTTAATATCGAAATAGTCTTCTATTTAACATAAAAATAAATGATCTTGTTGGACTTAATTGACCAAAATCATTTGTTCACATAGAATTATTGTTATCTTATTATGTACTATTATTATATAGTGAACACTTTATAAATTTAAAATGAGATTTATCAATTTATTTATTTTAATCAATCTATAATTTTAGTTTTGTTATTATTGATTTTTTAAGATATCATTAAGTCTTATCTTGTTATTGTTGTTATTTAATATTTTAATATTAAAACTTATTATGTATTTTATTTATATTTTTAAATTTATAAAATCGTAAATTCAATCCAAACTGCAACGCAAGTAAAATTAGTGTGCAAATTAGATAAATTTTAGACTCAAAACTGCACCAAACCGTACCACAAACCCCAAAGGGTGAAGGGTCCTCACACTTTTTCGTTTCTTCTTTTCCTCCTCTAAAATATGTTTGTTTTGTCTTCTTCAATCACCATACATTTCAGATGAAGCTCTCTATTAAGTTGTGAATTTAGATAAGCACAAGGACTTTATAATTATAAAAGATACACTTTGGTTGATAAAAATATTCAAATTTTCAAAAATTATTCAAACTTTGTAAATTACCTCGTAACCTAATTTGAACCTAAATCATAATTTTAATCCACACAAATACGGAATACCCCTTAATTTCCAATTCTAGCACCAACCAAAGTACTATTCTTTACCATTCTTGTCATAACTACCATCCAATGGAAAACACTCAAGATCATTCTAAATTAGACTCGGACATGATTGTATATGTTATCAATTTGAAATTGACCCATTAATGATGGTAAAATCTATAATTATAGAGGTTTATCAGTTCAGGTTTAACTACACTATCAGTTATTGCAAGGGTTGATTATCAAAGTAAAAATTTATCATAAAAATATTTGGCGATTAAAAAGTTTCTTATCAAACTCTATCAATATAGTTGAAGGTAATGTATGCCCAGTTATAGTGAATAATTCGTAGCAACCTAATGCGAGTTATGGTGAGATGTGTACCCTTAATATCCTATCACAATTTATGAGGAAATGGGGTTAAAAATTGGCCCAATAAATACTAGCATCCTCACAATTTAATTAGGTATAAACCCAAACAAACCCTAACATAATTTACATAATACTAGAAACGGGACATATGTGTTATTTATTAATTTTGGTTCATAAAATTCTAGTAATTTAGGTTTCCTATTTACATAAAAAAGCCTTAAAAATTGCATTGAAATTTCCATTTTTATATTTTCTCCCTAGTAATTTTTATTCATTTTTCTTTTCTTTTTCTTCCTTACCAGTGTCCTTCGATATTCTACATTTCTATTTATTTCACTTCACTAAACTAATCGTAATTTCTTCTGGAAATAAATTATTATCTAACTTTAACGAAAAAAGTTGCATGAAAATAAAACCTTCAACAAAGGTATCAGATAGACTTACAACTTTTAGCTAGAAAACATTACTGCTTTCAAGTAACATGATATATTTTAACTTTGAAAATAACTTTTATTTTAATATAATACTGGAATGACAATAACTTAAAGTTATTTTATTTATTTTAACGTTCATAATTTCATACATATAACCATTATAGTTACATACTTATCACATAATATCATTTAGTTATTCCGACAATAATTAAATAATTCAAAATAAGATCATATAAATTGGTTGAATTTGGATTTATCTTTTATAAGAAAAAGGCATTAGTTTTTTTTTTTTTCCAAGTATTCCTCAGATAGGTTGAAGACTAATTTTTTTTTGATCTGAACTTCATTTAAGAATTTATTGCTGGTCAAAACTCCCGACACTTACTTAAACGGAATAATGAGTTAACCATTAAACCAACTCAAGTTGGTTAGAGAAAAAAAAAAAAAAAAAAAGGTATTGCCACTGATATCAGAGCACTCATAGACCAACACTGTCTGGATGAAATCAATGAAAGATATCAGAGCAAACAAGAAAAAAAAATGTATTACCACTGAACCAACTGATCCATTGGGGCAGATAGATTTGGAGTAATTGGATAATTAGGAAGACAGGATTTCAATTTTTTTTTTTTTTTT
>JASCZI010061433.1:8046-18826 GCA_036250425.1 Stylosanthes scabra
ATTTTAGCTATTGTTAGAGGGGGAGATTTTTTTGTGCGGATGTGGTTATTGTATTTTTTAGATAATGATAGAGCAGGGGTTGGGGTGTAGAGGGTATAAAAGGAAGGGTAAAAATGAAAAAAAAGGTTGACCACATGTTCCCCATCAAAATCTTGATGGTAGGGGTATGATTGAAACTTATTAAATTATGTTAAAGATAAAATTGAAACAAATTAAACGTGAAAACATTAGGGGCAAAAAGTATACTTTACACGAAAATATATTTTATTTCTTCAGAACAGTGCCACAAAGACAATAGCATGAAAGCAATAACACCAGACTGAAGCTAGAATCTAGATGGAATCTTAAAATATGATCACCATATGGAAGAGCAATAGTTAAATTCATGTCCTTCTAGAATTCATGCCAATCTTTAATTAAATTCTGAGCTCATATAGATATAACTTTTATGTTAAGGGCTTGGAAATACCAGTAAGTTGCGCAGAGGCAATGGCAAGTTCATAATTTAATTGTTTCTTTATACAGCATATGGGAAAGTATAAATTAAAAGCTATCACTAATCAACCCTAATTTAAATAATGTTTTTATCAGAAAAACAAATGATGTAATTATCTTCAAACAATTAGAGACATGCAAACAAATCCAAACAAAACCTATTCTCTCTCTGACTATAGCAGTCGTACTAACCTCGAATGTATCAGAAGGCTGTAAGTAGTCACACACAAAAATCCCTGCCAGCCATGGTGCAAAGACTCTTCTAGGAAACGGAAGCATGCACCCTTTTCTGTTATACACAAACATAATCGGTGCTTCAAAGTTCAAACCAGCATTAGCAGTTAAAATAATGAGTGTATCAACTATAACTCACTTGATCACTTTTTTCTACAATTTTGTGTTTGAACAACCAAAAGAATGAAAAGAAAACCCACACTGGCATACTGCTTTCTTTTTATATTTATAGTAGTTTATGAAGAAAGAAAAATACAACAAAATTCTTCATTAAACCAGTTTATGAAGAAAAATCAACTGAGCAAGAATAATCAGGTAAAAAATTCAAAGGCATTATGCCACAAAAGATAAGGAAATCTATGCCCTTAATAAACACCTCTTGCAATACTTAATGTAAAAATTTAGGGCATAGAAGGCACCTATTCATTGTAATGGTTTCACACAAAATAATAATAAATAAATAAATAAATAAATAAATAAATAAATAAATAAATAAAACCTAAAAGATCTCCATGGGATCCAATATATATACCTTCAGCTTGAAATATTTTTCCAAATTGGAGATTCTTTTCTAACAAATAATTGTCCATTGGAAAAAGCTTAGACAATATTAAAAGGGAAATGCTCAAGGGTCAACAATTTATTTTTTATATTGGCGATTAATTTTGGTCAGCATATACACTTTGTTAGTCTATTTGGGCCTTTTCTTTAACATTAACCAATAAAAATATTATGGTTGGCTAAGTGCTTGCAAAAATAATTAAATTGTGCTGATCATGTGCACTCCTCATATTAAAAAAATTAAAAATTTCCAATTACACCCGTTAACTTAGGAGAAAAGTTATGTCATGAGTAATTTTGTAAACAAAACTTAGATTACTCTAAAAATGATGTTTTTTCAATAATTTCCACATTTTTAAATTCAATAGTAATTTCTATCCAGAGGTACAGACCTTAATAAATGCAGCACACGTTGGGAAACGGGCTTCTCAGTTGATACTTTTTCGGGTGCTTCCCTGTCAACATCCAGACCAGAACCTGAATCAGCATCTGCCTCATCACATATTATATCCAACCTACTTTGCAGACTATAAATGATATCTCCCTGTGCAGACGTCGTGATCCCAAGAAAGTGAGCACGTTAGTGAAGTTTGGAAGAAATATTATTTGCTTTATAAAAAGAATTCACTAAGAATCTGTGAAGAATATTACAAATAAAATAGGGGACATCATATCTTCAATAATGGAATAAAAGGGAAAATAAAACACAACAACAACAAAAGCTATTTATTGATGCATGAGTATTATTAGTAGTTTTTAATGTATCTTTTCTTGTAATTTATAAAAGAAAATAACTTTATACTCAAGCAAATTATCATCTTTTATCATCATAGCTTTGAGTATTTGAAATTGATGACAATCGCAGAAATAGAAGAAAAAACCAAAAAAATAAGAGAAAGAAAGAACAAAAGAATCAAAGGAAGAGAAGTGAAGAAGAAATGAACAAAGATCAAGGAAGAACAAGAAAAAGAAGAATTGAAGAAGCTTGAAGAAAAAGAAAATAACTTCCAGTTACCTCAGAAGTTGATGGCTTGCTATACTTCCTCATGAAGTGTACCACGCCAAACACTTTGAAGAATTTGAAAGCTCACTAAATTTGAAAGATTAGTGGCGTGCTACACTTCAACATGAAGTGTACCACGCCACAAAAATTGAAGAACTAAAGGTCCCTGGAAGATTCATTCAAACAAAGCGTGCTATACTTGCTACACTTCAATGAAGTATAACACGCCACAAAGAAAAGGTCCCTGGAAGATACATTCAAGCATGGCGTGCTACAGTTCAACATGAAGTGTAACACGCCACAAAAAAAGGCCCCTGGAGGATTCATCCAAGCATGGCGTGCTACATTTCATGCACATCAAGTAAAGGTGGCGTGCTACACTTAAACATGAAGTGCTACACTTCACCACCAAGTGTTACACGCCACTAATCTTTAGGCCACTGGAACTTGTTGAATTTTGGGTGGAAGAGTTTGGATTTGAGTAAGGGCAATTCAATCAGCAACTGGCAATGCATGACGAGTTTAATTCAAGGACAAAGTTGTAAATTATTAAGAGGTCCGTTAGAGATTAGATTAAATTAGGTGATTTGATTTACTTTTAGATTAGATTAGATTTGATTCTGTTTTAGGTTTTCTATTTGATTATAAATAAGGATTCCACCATTATGGTTGGGTATTTACTTATTTACTTTTTACTTTTACTTTCCGTAGATTTTATTGAGTAATCTTAGAATTATGAGTAGCTAAAACTCCATTGTTGAGGATGAAGAGCTCTGTTCATCCCGGCATAGGTTGTTAATTTAAATTTTTAATTTTCTTCAATTTCAAGTTGTTGGTCAAATTAAGAATTAGGGTTTCCAGTTCTTCATTACAGAATTAGGATTATTGAGAGGTATACTTTTCTATATGTTTTGATTATTTGATTTCAGAGAATTTAAGTAATCATAACAAAGGTTGAAAACTTAATCCTCATGCTTTATCTATTGAACTAAAAATAGGAATTTGATAAATGTGTAACACTTAATTCTGTTAAAATCTTCAATTGATTTAGAACTAGTTTGAGTACGTAACATATAACTTAATCTAAAATCACTTTTGAGTTTTAATAAAAATTGAATCAGAATCTGTGCTTAACCTCTTTTCTTAATTAATTAGTCAAGAGATTGATAATTGGTTAAGTTTAGAGAAACTAAATTGCTAAGAGATTAGGATTTAGTTAATTAGGATTTAGTTAATTAGAATTCGTTAGGAATTAATCATACTTGTTCAAGAAGAAATTAAATTCAAGAATTAATAACTTAGGATAAAACATCTCCAAGTCCTTAACTCACCTCATCACTGTTTTCCAAATCTAAATTTGATTTCTCCAAGTTCACATTACATTAGTAGTTGCTTACTATTCTGTTTTTACAGTTGAATTTCAACTTCTCTATTTTAGTGACTTGTCTAATCAAAAGGGTTAAATTAATCATTATTGTTTGATATGTCAATCCTCGTGAGAACAATACCCACTGATCGTGATATTACTTGGTACGATTCGGTATACTTGTCGAGTTTAGAATTGTAAAATTCGCATCAAGTTTTTTGCGCCGTTTCCGGGGATTGATTAGTGATTGACAATATAGAACTGATAAACCATTTTGAAGTAGATTATTTGTATCCTGTTTTTGATTTGGGCTTCCTCCTTTAAAAAATTGGAAGTTCCAATTGTTTGTTGCTTGCTTTTGTTACTTGTGCATGCAGGGCAACAGGGACAAGCAACCCATAGTATTTGATTCAAAAATTAAGAAAACTCTACGAAGGTTGAGGAAGCAATCTAAGCTTCATGAGACCTTAGAAGAAGATTCTCAAGAAGAATTCAACATGGCAGACAATGAATATTACATTGAAAACCAAAAAACTCTTGGTGATTATACTATTCCCACCATTGATAGTTTTGGAAGTAGTATTGTTAGACCAATTGTGGCAGCAAACAACTTTGAGCTAAAGTCTTCCCTCATTCAATGGATTCAGCAAGATCAATTTAGTGGAAGTCCTCAAGATAATCTCAATCTTCACATTGCTAGTTTTCTAATGCTTTGTGATACATTGAAATATAATGTTACCACTATCGATGCCATTAAATTGAGATTATTCCCTTTTTCATTAAGGGACAAGGCAAAACAATGGCTACAATCTTAACCTCTTGGAATGAGTTAGTCAATAAATTTCTCTCTAAATTTTTCACTCCACAGAAGCTAGCTAAATTGAAGCATGACATTCAATCCTTTACTCATAGAGATGGTGAGTCACTATATGAAATTTGGGAAAGATATAAAAAGATGCTAAGGAAACGTCCGACTCTCCCATACTTCAAGAATTCTAATTGATTATTCAGTAGGGGGTCATTGCAAAGAAAGTCAGTTGAAGAAGCTTTGGAGTTAATAGAAATTATGGTCAACAATCAATACATGAATTTCTCTTAAAGGAACGTACAAAAGGGCATGCTAGAAGTTGACACTATAAATGTTATTTTAGCTCTAAACAAAACCATGAAACAGCAACTCAATTCCATCACTAAGCAAATGGAGAATATACAAGTTTCAGCTGTTGGAATTCATGCAACTTGTGGTATTTATGAAGGACCTCATGAAAATAATGAATGTACTTTACTCTAAAATAATCAACCCACAACAGAACAAGTCAATTTCATGGGAAATCAACCAAGACCACCTCATAATGACCCACATTCTAAAACATTCAATCCTGTCTAGAGAAACCACCCCAATTTTGGTTGGGGAGGAAACCAAGAACAAAGAAACCATACTTATAATAACTCCTCTCATCAACAACCCTACCAACAACCTTACCAATCTCATCAATCTTATCACTCACCACCCCCTATCCAATCACAAAATTTCCAAAAACCCACTCATTCTTCATCCATTGAAAGCGCTTTAGAAAAATTTATCTCCATAAATTCTGTTGTCTAACAAACCTAAATCTTCATGCATGAAACTAGAGTCAGTTTCAAAAATCAAGAAGCTGTCATTTGAAACTTAGAAGTACAAGTAGGATAAATTGTTAAGCAATTAGCAGGCAAGCCCACAAGTACTCTCCCAAGTGATATTATTCCTAATCTAAGAGAAGAATGCAATACCATTAGTCTGAGAAGTAACAAAGTGGTGGGTGAAGAAACCACACAGAGTGATGAAGAAGCCTCAGAAGAGGACATAAAGCAAAAAGAAGCTCGTGCACCTTCACTTCCAACTCCAACAGTAAAAGAATATGAACCAAATATCCCATTTCCTCAAAGACTCCAAGGACAGAGCAAAGCAAAGCAATACTCCAAATTCTTGGAGATATTTGTCAATCTTCAAATTAACATTCCATTTATAGAAGCTTTGGAGCAAATGTCTCTCTATGCTAATTTCATGAAGGAGTTATTATTTAAGAAGAAGTTCTTGAAGAATGGCGAAACAATGATAATGACCAATGAGTGTAATGCCATAATACAAAAAAATATTTCAACAAAGAAGAAAGATCTGAGAAGTTTTCAGATACCATGTTCTATTGGAAATATACTCTTTGAGAAAGCAGTATGCGATCTTGGATCAAGTATCAACTTAATGACACTCATCGAATAGTAGAAAATATCTTGATAAAAGTGAATAAATTCTTCCTCCCTGCAGACTTTGTAATACTTGACATTGAAGAAGATGAAAATATTCCCCTCATTCTAGGAAGATCATTCCTAGCCACTGACAGAGCAAATTATAGATGTGAAAAAATGTGAAGTAATGTTGAGAGTACATGATGAGCACATAATCCTCCACATCTTCAAGGGCATCCAAACCATAAGTGAGGACAATCAATGCATGAGAATTGAGTCACAATCATCCTTGCAAGCTAACAAAATGGTGGTGCCATATACTGATGAAACAATAAAAAAAGAGCATGAACCACCACCCAAGTCAAGCAAATCTCCTCCTATGATCAAGCAATTAAAGAAACCAAAAGAAATTCATGAAAGAAAAACCAAGGAATGGAAAGACAAGAAGATCCATACATAAGGCTTCTCACATGGGCAGAAAGTTTTGAAAATCCAACTACCATTATGAATCTTAGATGAAAACAATGAGAGAAGAATCATAGCAAAGGATGCAAATTTAGAACATCTTGATCCACCTTGAAGAAGGACCACGTCAAGCTAGTGACAATAAAAGAGTGATTAATAGGAAACAACCCATCATCTAAAATCTCAAAAAATGTTCTTAATTCTTTAGTAGTTTTAGTTATCTAGTTACTAATCTAATCTATTTCTTGTAGGATCTCACTCAAAGAACTTAGAATTCATGTCGCATCAATAGGGAGAAGATGAAATCACAAACAAGAATTGATTTTAAATCAAGGAATCAAGATTTAGAAACTCAAGAGTTTATATTTTTTTTTCATAAACATAAACATCATGCACACATACTTCCAGTATGCTTGGCATGTTACACTTCACTTTGAAATGTTACACGCCAAGCATTTCCACTCCCACATATACTTGGCGTGCTACACTTCAACATGAAGTGCTACACGCCAAGTCTCCCTCAATTTGCATATATTTATGGCGTGTAACACACCATCACCAAGTGCTACACGCCATGTACTTACACTCTCATACATTTTGCACATATGCTTAGCATGTAACACGCCACCAAATGCAAAAAGGAACCAAACTTGGCGTGTAACACTTGGTGATGGCGTGTTACACGTCCCAAGGAAGAGCCCTCTAGAAGCTCTCAACCTTGGTTTTCAATCTTCACCACCTTACATACATCTTAATCCCATTAATTAGCATAAATCACACATAATTTCATTCTCATATACATTCAATAATCCATCCATATGTTCACTAAGCTTGGTGTCCCACCATTCATGCATATTTCTATTCATTAGTATACTGAGACACTAAGTTTGGTGTCCCACCAACAATGCATTCATTCACCTTTCATTAGTTCATCACATTCATTCTAATTCAACTTTGCACTCACAATTACTGAAGCATCATATCATATTCTCTCCTTTGTTCTTGCATTGGTTGTTTAGGAACAAGTAAACTTTTTAAGTTTAATGTTGGTCGTTCTTTTCATTCACTTTTCAAATAGAAGCTAGGGACGAAGTTAGCCATAATAAACATTGAAGGTTATTTTGTTCTTTTCTCATGCTTTTTTCATTTTCCTTGTGCTTCATTGTTCATATCTATTATTCTCTTTCTTTGCTCTTAATATATGTTATATGCTTTTCAATGTATATCCTTAATGCTCTTGAATCACTACTAAACCTGGAATTTACTTTCTTCAACAAGTAATGAAAAATGAAATAAAATGATTTGTCTCTTATTTTAAAAAGAAGTGTGAATAGAGAAAGGAGGATAGTGATTTCTGTAATGAAAGAACTTAGCCCAAATCTTCAAGAAGCTCTATGATTAAAGAGTGAAACCATTAATGAGTGAGATTTAGAGAAGTATTATATAGTTCTCAAAAGCTGTAAAGCAACAAGTTACAAAAGTAACCAAATGTGAATATTGAGAAAAGTCTAAAGACTATAAGCATCAATGACAAAAGGGAGGAAAAAGAAATGAAAGTCCATAAAAAAACCCATATTAAGTACTTGTGTTGTGATGTTTCGAGGAGAGACTAAAGTAAGTAAATCTGAGGGGTGCTTCATCACCCGATAACTTGAGTCAATTGACTCCAGATTATCAATTGAAAACTTAATCTAAATAGTTGCCTTGAGACAAAGCAGTAAGAGTCAAAACTTATACCCTAAAAGAGGAAGAAATCATATATTAAAAAAAAAAAAGAAAAAAGAGAGCTCTATAATATTATTTGGATTTGATCTCAGAGATGGATGAACTTTTGATTACAGAATAAAAATATCATAGAAGGCAAAATTTTGAATTACAAGAAACATGACATCCAATCAAATTCACTCTACTAAAATGAGCTTAACAAAGAAGTGATTCCGTACTTGCTTGAGGACAAGCAAGATTCTAAGTTTGGGCATGAGCACCATTAGTAATTTTTAATATATCTTTTCTTGCAATTTAAAAAAGAAATAGTTTTATACTCAAGCAAATTATCACATTTTATCATCATAGCTTTGAGTATTTGAAATTGATGACAATCGCAAGAATAGAAGAAGAAAACCAAAAAATTAAGAGGAAGAAGGAACAAAAGAATCAAAGGAAGAGAAGTGAAGAAGAAATGTAAGAAGATCAAGGAAGACCAAGAAAAAGAAGAATTGAAGAAGCTTGAAAAAAAAGGAAATAACTTCCAGTAACCACAAAAGTTGATGGTGTTCTACACTTCACCATAAAGTGTACCACGCCAAACACTTAGAAGAATTTGGAAGCTCACTATATCTCAAAGATTAGTGGCGTGCTACACTTCTACACTTCAACATGAAGTGTAACACGCCACAAAAATTGAAGAACTAAGGTCTCTGGAAAATTCATTCAAGCATGGCGTGCTACACTTCACTTCAACATGAAGTGTAACACACCACAAAGAAAAGGCCCCTGAGGATTCACCCAAGCATGGCGTGCTACACTTCACGCCAATGAACATGAACATCATTTATCCCTCTGAATATCTGTTAGGGAAATCCACTTAAAACTAACTATCTGCTTTACACCAAAAAGAATCCAATTGCCTAATCTTATCCCAAACCGAAATCAGCTGATATGCCAAAGAAACCTCTTTAAAAGTGTTAGGTTATGCTCCAACAAAAGACATCGAGAGTAACTACTAAACAAAATTAAAATTCCATAGTTTAGGAAAAGAAAAACAATGTTAATAAAAAAGAAATGCAAAGTAGGAAAGTCACCAGTTCAATGTGTTTTTTAGAATCACCTTACAAATATGCTACGCTCTTCTAAATCGTAAACATTAGCCTATAGGATTTCCAATGCTATATTTCATTCCATAATCCCAGAAGAGAATTCACACCATCAACTACTAATTCAGAAAAGATATTTTTAAGAAAGAGCAATCTAACTCAACTCATAACTGAATGAACAGAACAGAACTGCACAGTAAATCATGACCAAAATAGACATGGAGTTATTGATTACCTTTATATCAGTGATTGCCTGTGAGATTGGCTCTTTTGAATTCAGATATGCAAACGAACAAATCAAACCACCAAAGAAAAGAATACCTACAACGTCTTTTTGCCTGAATGCTTTAAAAATGTTAAATGTTAGTTAGAAAAATGAAAACTTCTAACACAACAGAAACAAATAGCAACAAAATTAGCACTAAGCATAAACAATAAAATAGTATGGACAACAAACTTACCTTCAAAAGGAGTATTACAGGTAAATGGTAAAAGCAATTCAACTTCATGCACACCATCCGTTGAATATGGCTCACCTTCAACAACCTGCACAAAATGATAACAGCAAGGAAACTCTTACCACTGAACTAACAAACAATTCAGCACAAAACATGAACGAAACCAATAGCCTGACAAGTGACAACATAGATTCACAAGCCTAGCAAAGCACAATCAACTAATGGATTTATGGACATATTTCAAGTTCAGAGAAATTTGCAATCTATTTATACACAATTTCACAGTCAACAGAATGCAGGTTAGGCTACTTCACCCATCCAGTAAACCTCTAGTGCACACAGCTTTTAACAATTTCTTCCAAAAAAGTTCAACTGTTTTGACTGAAAGCAGGATAAAGGTTTATAGTAGTATCATGTGCGTGCACTTAATCAGTTTCTTTCACTAAAGCTGAATGCTATAACATTTAATATCACCCCTCTTCAATCTATTATGGAATAAAATTCTTTTTCGGTTAGAACCTTTGCAAATAAATTTGCCAACAAATTCCTGTTACATGCCAAGGCTTCAGTAATATAATGTTGGAGAGAAAAAGCAGTTATTTCTCCTTTGCATTAACAAAATTATGAAGTCAAGGTTACTTGTGTAGGGTCCTAGCAGTATATTCCTTCCAATTTCACAAACATGAACAATCTTGCATAATGTACTTATATTTAAGAAATTGTCAAAGCAGATTGATTACCAATTTACCATCAATCAAGGCCTGTGCGCCTTTAAGTTCTTTAGCATGAAGAGATATTGCATGACGAAGAACGTCACTGAATGAGGGGAGTTTTGATGCATTGTCATGAAATATAGGCAACCTTGCAAAATAAATATCATATAGGAATGATCAAATTACCAAAAGGTATTTGTCACCAACAAGAATGAACCATAGTATCATACTGATGACCAGAGAAAAATGAAAAGGGGACTATATAAATAGGAGAAAGTATTTGTAACCAACAAAAATTAGTCAACAATCAGCCAACTTTGTATTTTTTTAGAAACATAATATCCGAAACCTAAAGAAATAGAACATCCAATTTAAGTTGTTGGCTGATGTCAGCTGAATTTTTATTGGTTATCTAGCATTATTCTATAAAGAGAGCACCCCCCCCC
>JASCZI010061435.1:0-10189 GCA_036250425.1 Stylosanthes scabra
AAAGGTCAAGTTTGACAGCATGCACTAAGCTTTAAAACAGCTAACAAGTTATAAAACTTTTACGGCTATAGTTTTCATAAAACCTTTTCTTTAAAAACATTTTCTTTTGTGTGTGAGAGAGAGATAATAAACTTTGGTTCTTGACAAGAATTTTTACCTAAGTCCTAGACTCTAAAAGGTCTTCAATCTTGCGGACTTCGTTTTCTCGTCGTTGTTGTTGTTTGCTTTCAAGTGAATCCTCAAACTTTTGGTGGTTGTTTATCAACTGCACAATGGTTGTCATTCATCAAAACCTAATTACACAAACTTGGCATGCATATTGTAATCATGGTTTACAAAAACAATCACTTATTATAAAATACGTGTTAACAAAAAATAATTTTGTTTTTATATTGATCATGTGAAATTAAATTACGGCGTAAAATTTTTTAAATTGCTTTATCTCAAAATCAAATTATAATTTAAATTACTTTAATTTTAGTATTCAAATTTTAAAACCAAATTTAATTTCAGTTTAATTTTTATCGTGCAATCCGGATGACTAATAATGAAATTAATGAAAAAAAATTATTTTGTTAATGTAATGCTACGAAATTAGATAAATGAATAAAATATTTTTATACTAATAGAGTATTAAAATTTAATTCATTTAAATTAAATTCATTTAATTTTGTGATTGGGAATCGGATAAAATGAACTTTTATTTTAAGGCGAATTCTATGGTGTAGAGAGAGATCCCTCTACACATATATGTATGCGGTGGAGATACCATAGGTTGACACTTGGTGGAGAGAGAGAGTGCAACTGGACAATTTCTGTGAGACGTTCCGCAGAAAATCAATCCGTCTTGTGACTTTTGTCTGCTGTTAGCAGGAGAGGTGGTGTGGACCGTGAGTAAAACCATGGAGGGAAAAAGGGAAGAAAAAAGGAAGTGTGGATCAACTATTCCATTCGGGAGGATTTAACAAGTGAGGGATTGTTGTTGACCACAATAATATTAATACCAACCTTAATTTAAAAACTTTCACAAATAAATAAACAAATATTATTATATTTTCCCGTTCTATTAAAAAACATAATTAATTTATTTATTGAATAAAAAACATAATTACTATTCAAAATATTATCCTATACGGATTATTAAGTAAAAAAATCTAACTCAAAAAAGTCATTGCATATGAAATTTACTAACTATAATTTCAAAATTTTGCACTTTCCCCCTCATATAAAAAATTATGAGAATAGACAAATGCTAAAAAAAAGAAGATTTTCTTAGTAATTTATGCGCTATTCATAATTCCAAAATTCAATTATTACCACTCAATTCTACCATCCAAAATTCAATTATTATTGCTGTCAAAATTCCCTTAATAATTTATATCACTATTCAAATTATTTTTGTATCTTATTTTTATAATAATAAAATCAAATTTATTTACAGAAATTAATTATTATTTTATGGTTTCAATATATTTAGAAGAGAGATGCTAATGTATTATACTATTCATTCATATGGGAAGACCATTGTAAAGATCAAACGAATTCACAAGTCAATGTTATTAAATATTAAAAATATTAAGATATAAAAAGGACTAATTTAACACATATAAGTAATGCACGAAAAATATTCAGTCTATATTATATTAATGCATATTAATAATTAATTATATTTAATTTCTTAATTAAAATTTAATATGTTTATTACAATTTACTTTTAGAGTAACTTTTTGTTGCGATTTTAATATTTTATCTACATTTTTAACTCTAATGTTTAAATATTTTCTACTCACATTTATTATATTATATGTTACTTTTAATAAATAAACATAAAGATGAAATTTCTTTTAAAATATTTTATTTTTATTTTTTGTTTTATATTTCATTTAATAGGGTTATTACTTATTAGTGAAAAAATTAATACAGTAATAGAATATTTTCTAATTCTTCTAAAAATTCATGTTGTTTAACTTTTTAAATTTAATTTTTCGAAAATTAATATTTTAATATTCTTTTAAAAAGGCACATTGGCACATTCAACATTTTTTTCTTTTTTTTTTTTGACATCGGCACATTCAACATCAACCCAGTGACACTAACTAACTTAGAATATTGGACACACAAAACATATTCATATGTCAAGTACCACCATAAAATACCATATCCCATTCCCCATTCCCCTCTAGCCCAGCTCCCCACAACCACCCATACAAGGCCAGGCCCAAGGTCAACCTCCGTAATTAATCATCTAACCCTAATTATTGTCGTTATCTCCTCCTTTTTCATTCTCTCACAACCCACTCATCCATTGACAGCACATACATGCACCTGTAGATTTCTCTCTCTTTCTATACAATAGAATTCACCGAATTTTAAATCCCATCCAAATCCAATACGAACAATCCTAAACTATTCCGACTCTCTCTCCCTCTTATATATGTTTTTTTTATTTATTCTTGGCTAGTTGGCTACTGATCAGAGCGAAGAATCACCGTCGCTGTTGCTATCGCCGCATCCGGCCAGCCTACGATCGATCCTGTTAATAACGACACTGCGGCTCCCCTGTCTTCGCCCTTGGCCCGATCATCCTTCTCTTCTCCGTTGAACAGAGGTTATATATAATTTTTATTGAAAAACATGTGTTGCTGAAGTTATGTAAAAATGCATATTAGTAAATAGTTATTATTAGGTGCTTCAGAGTTATGTAATCTGTTACTTAACTAATACATCGTTATGAGCATCTAATAAATTTTCATTGCTAAAAGGGTGGGTCTGTGGCAACCTAAGTTGCGGTGGCGGCTAACCAAGGGTTGACCCTCCAGTGACTCGACGGCACGTGGCCTTATTCCAGTAGTCATACGTTTAAGAAACCAACTGAAATCTTTTGCGATGATGATTCACACGCATCGCTAAGCTCTGGTTATTCGGCCATGGTTGCTGATCCCGAATCTTGTGGTGGAAGCCCAAGCTGTGTGGATTCCAATTCAGCTTCCTGAGACACAAATATATTCTTTCATCTTGGACTCTAATATATAATATGATGTTTTCATTTTATTGAAACCGAGTGAATTGTGCCTAGGGCCCAAGTATATATAAGATTTAACATGTTTAATTATATCATCTTCTACCAATACCTAAGCAGCTGGCTTCTATTATTTCAAATATAATAAAAAGATCTTGACCGGTTGAATTTCATGTCAAACACATGTTCTTCCTTAATCAGAAAATGACTTGGACTTGTGATGAAGAACAAGAGACTTATGGTACGTTTCGGATGAAAGCTCCAGAATCGTTTGAGGATTGCACTCAAGAAGTAATTTGTGGGGCTGGAAGAGGGTTCACCAAGGGGGTGGTGGGGGGATTTATTTTCCACTCCATCAAAGGGCTTTGCACCTCCCCGCGCGGTGGTCGTTTGAGTGGTACATACGAGGCAGTGCCTCAAGGTACCGCGTGTCGCCAGCAAGTACGCATCGTGGGTAGCTCTCTTCACAGCATTTGACTTTTCCTTGCAACACGCTCGCAAGATCGATGACCCCTCCAACCGTTTTGCCTCTGCCGCTGCTGCCGCTGGACTGCTCTCCTTTCGTCGTGGTCTTCGTGTCTCTGCAAAATGGGCCATGCTTGGTAGTATTTTTGTCTCACTTCCCGAGCTCGTCATCATCTTGATAGACAGTCGTTCTCAATCTTAAATTTTGATTTCCGTTGTCAATTTGATAATTTAATAATTTTATAATCAACTAAGTAACGAACTAGCTAGCAGCTCTTACATTTGAGAACGAAGTCAAGTGGAAGAATTTTTATTATATCCGAATATTTTAGAGTGGTTTAAATTTAAATTTAATTTATTTAGTAGTATTTTAGGAATTTAAAATTTAACTTAAGATTAAATCTGATTTAAATTAGTTATTTTATCTTATCTTAGAAGCTTAAGTTTTAAATTAAATTTGACCTAATCTAATAAAATTAAATATGATTTAAATTAGATAGGGCTTAGGATTAGTTTAGAAGTGTTATTTTCAGTTTAAATTCAAATTTTAAGATTACATCTTAGGTAGATTTGGCCTAAATCAAAACTGGTCTATTAGGAGGCTATTTAAATATCTTTGTAAGTTATTTGATGAAGTTTTGGATGATTTTAGTTTCTACTACTCATAGAGCACGAAAATTTGAGTATAATCAAGTGAGGTAAGTGATTTGCGCTACTTGTTACATCAAGAAATTTGAAGGATTCAACCTAAATTAATTATTTAGTGTTAGTTCTTTCAGTTTTCATCAATAATATCTATAATCTATCTATAACAATATATAAAGCCAATACTAAACTTTGGTGTCCAATTTTTTTTTTTTTACTTAATCTATCCTCAATAAATTAATTTCACAAACCAAGATGTTTGGACAAAATGGTAACAACAATTATTTTAAAAAACCAACTACCCCACTAAAATCACAGTTTTATTTCTCACCCATGAACCCATCAACGGTAACTCTGTGAGAATCATTAAGAGTCATTACGCATTAGTAGCAACTAACAACACCCACTAAATTTTGAGTGAACGGTCCAAAAGCTTCCTCAGCATTCCATGCCCAGTAGGATCTTCCATTACATGTTTTTTTTTTTTTATTTCCAACACATCAATCTTCACCATTTTTAATTTTTACATGTTAATTATTTTTTTATTTGTCTTTTGGTGTATTTTGATATGATCAATGATCAATTCATAACAAATAAGAGTTTGAGACATCTTGAATCTTCATCAACCCCAAAGTACTCTTCTATGCATCTTTTCTTTTATGTATCTTTATGCTTTTTAGTTTTTCAACAATCCCTTTTTCCAGGTCTTGAAAACCCTACTTTTCCTTTTTTTTCTTCTTCAATTTGCAGGAAAACCAAAATATACGAGAATTCAACATGGCAAGAAAGAAAAAAAATACACAAATTCTCTTTTGTTTATAATTTTATTTATTTTCTTTCTTCTTTCCATTTTTAAATCAATATCAACTAATTATTTCATACAAAGAGGGAGATTAGTGTGCAAAAAAGTGGAGATAAAAATAAGGGGCGGAGTGTAGCATTGGTTAGGGTTGGCCATTGTCACCTCTGAAATTCAATTTTTTTTTTAAATTTTTTTTAGATATTTACAAGTTGTTCACTAAAGAAATGAATTTTCTCTTCTTAGAATTTTATTTTTTAATTTCGGTTGGACTCTACTATTTTAACTATTTTAACTATGGTAGGTTGGCCCTTTCGTTCATCGTGAAGTTTTGCTTGAGAAATATTATTGTACTTTTATATTTTTATTTTCATTAAATGTTAATTTTTACATTTTACATAAATTTTGTTAAATAAAAAATTACTAATATCATTTTATATTACTCTAATTTTCAAGTTTCACCATGAGCAGAAATTTGGATTTTTTATTTAATACATTAGATAATTAAAAATTATTTATGTACAAGAAATTTATCATTCTCATCATAGTTATTGGAGTAGAGATAATTAATGCAGGAGTTATCATATTTTTTTTTACCAAAATACATATGAATTGATTCATATTTTTATGTGCTTTACTTATAATAATTTTTATGATGTAATTGTTACTAATATATTTTTTAATTCAATAATAGATAATCGTTGTTAGCATTATTTTGTGGAGTTTTATTTGATTTTTGTTCGTTTATTTTATGACAATCTTCAGCGGTACAGTACCGATGAGATAATCTACTACTCGAAATGAGAAGGATAACAACAAGGAAACAGAAAATTGATGAAAAAATAATACATAAAAAATATAGAGGGTTGTCAGTCTAATCAATAAATTTTTTAAAAAAAAAATTAAAATATAATATATCTTTCCATCTATTAATGTACTTAAATTGTAAAAGAAAAATTGTAATTATTTATTAATATATAGAACTTGAGTTATTTATTAATATATTACTGTCTTACTGAAACTTATTTATTTATTTATTCATTTTTTTAATTTGCTTGACTTATTATTAAAATAGAGATATAAAAATATCCATTTTGATTTTGAAAATTGGAATAAAAGATTAATTCAATTTTAATATTAATTTCCTTTCAATTATATGTAACAACTAAAATAAGAGTAATTCATCACAAGTTTTCTAATTATAAAGGAAAGGAGAGAGATGGAAAAAGAGAAGGAAGGAGGGCGAGAAAGACGGAGGGATGCGGGACATAGGGAGAAACAGGGAGAAGAAGAGGGGAAAAAAGACAATGGGAGAGAGTGACAGAAATATAGAAGGAAAAATGGGAAGAGATAGAGAGATAGGGAAAGAGGGAGAGAGAGAGAAAGAGCGAGGAAGAGAAAAAGAGAGAGAGATAAAAAGAGACGGATAGAGATATAGGGAAAGGGAGATGGGATGTTAGAAAGAGGGGAAACATGGGAGAGAAAGAGAGAAAAGAAAATGGAGAAAGATGGAAACAAATAAGGAGGAGGGAGAAAAATAGATAGGGAAAGAGAGAGGAGAAAAGCAAAAGAGAGAGAAGGAGATAAATATAAAAGAGGGAGAGAGAAGAGAGATAGGGAAAGAGAGGGGGAGCGGGGAGAAAGAGATAAGGAGAGAATGAGAAAAAGAGATATATAAGAAAAAAGATAGGGAGAGGGGAGAGCAAAGGAAAGAGAAGAAACATAGGGAAAAAGAGAGGGAGCAGGGAGAAATAAAGTGAATGAGAGAGGGAGTGAGAAGGAGAAAGAGCAAAGGTTAGAGAAAGAAATAGAGAGAGAGAATGCAAGAGAGGAAGAGCGAGACAGAAATGAAAAGAGAATGAGAGAGGAGGAAAGAACGAGGGAAGGAGGTAGGGAGAGAGGAAGAGAAAGCGGGGGAGAATAAGGAAAAGAGAGATGGAGGAAGCAAGGGAAAGAGAGATAGCCTGCTATTTAGAAGTTTGAATCCTTCCGTCCCAGAATATATTCATTCATAATGTATATCCTATTTAAATAAAAATAGTATCGCGGGATAAAAATGAGGAATGAGAGAGTGAGAGAAAAATAGATAGAGAAATAGAGAGAGGGAGAGAGATAAGTAGCGAATGAGAGAGATATAAAGGGAGGGAGAAAGAGCGAAAAAGATAAAAGAAGAGAGGGGTAATGATATAGAGAGAAGGCGAGAGGAAGGGTGAGGAAAGAAATTGAGAGAGAGAGAGAGAAAGGAGAAGAAAGATGGGGAGGAAGAGAGAGAGAAGTAGGGATTGAGGAAGAGATAGAAGAATAGAAGGGGAAAGAGATATATAGGGAAAAGAGGAGTAGGGAAAGAGAGAGACAGGGGAAGAGAAAAGAAAAGGGAAGGAGAGAGGGTGGGAATATTTGGTTGGATTTTGTTACGTAAAATAGATGTATGTATAACATTATTGGTTTTTTAATTATTGATATCAAATTTATAATAATTTTATAAATAAAATATAAAAATATTTTTATAATAGAATATTAATGACAATATTAAAGTAATGAATATTATTCAAATAACAAATTAAAAAATGAACAATATTTTAAAAAATTTCTAAATTAATTCTTTAAAAATAATAGAAAAGCGGCTGAACATCGTGCCTGTGCCGCTAGTCCCTTTAATTTATGTTGTCAATGAGAGATTCTTTGAAAATGTAGTAGGAAAAACTATTTCAGTAACTTAGGTGTCTAATAAAAAAACTAACTATCCTTTATTTTTTCTCGAATTCGTTCTTTTCTATTATTTCTGGGTTTCTTCTTTCTTCTTTATCATATCTTTTTCTTTCTCTTCTTTATCTCATCCTTTATATATCATTTGGTAGGTCTTATTTATCTACAAAATTTAAGATCCTTGTTTAGGTCTAATTTTTATGGGCTATATGATATATGTAACTAATTTTGTGAATCGTAACTTTATGCTATGTACAAACATTTTTTGTGTTGTATTTCAATATATTTATTTGTGCTATACTTATATATGATCCAACTTAGATGAGCTTAAATGAGTAAAAGACCTTATACGTAGCATCATTATTATTTACTTTTATAATTTAAATTTTGCCATATTATAATTTTATATATATTTATTTAAGGGATAATTATTGTTTATTTGGTCCCTAAAATTTCACCTAAAAATTAATTTCATACCCAATCATTTTTATTTGTTTAAAATAATCTCTAAATTTTAAAATTAATTTAAAATAATTATTTTTTTTTATTACAAAAATACCTTTTCATCTAGATCTAGGCTCTAATGTTCTTCCTCTATCTCCACTCCATGGATAAGTTGCTGTCCTTAATCACCTTAGAATCTGAGTCATCTTCACTGCTCTTTCTTTTCGGACTAACTTCAACATCATCAGTATGTTTATGTGACTTGCCAGAACTCATCTCCTTGTCTCTCCCCTTGTAATCATCATCCTCTTTCTTGTGCCGCTTCCTATCTCTCCCTCTCCTTGAATTCATTATCACTATAATTAGTTGTGATAAAAAGACCTAACTTATAAAGTTATAAGTCTAATTATAGACCTAATATTTAAAAAATAAAAAAACATTCATCATAAAAATTATTTTTAAAAACATTAAAAATATAAAAAATATAAAACTTCACTTATATAAAAATTAGACTTATAATTAGATTTATGATTTAAACTTTCAAATCATTTCTCATTAGTTAATTACTATCCACTTCCTGTGCTTCTCCCCGTAGCCTACTCTCTTTTTCCCCTTTCTCTTTCAATTTCTCATGCTCTCTTCTATCCTTATCCTTTTCTCACTCACGTTTTGGTCTGGCAATAGATGCAGTAGGATTTAGTCTCAACCCTAATCCTACCCGTGAATTGATATTTCATTTATAATTTAACCCTATCCTATCCATAGGTCAAAAACCTTCCAATCCTAACCCCCGCATTTAATCCGTGAATATTCAACCTTATCTACGAGTTGCGACTGGTGAGGCCGCGACAGTGATGGAAGGGCCGTGACGGCGCGACGTAAAGGTGAAAGAAGGGTTACAACGATGAGGTTTTGACAGCTGCTTCAATGCTTGGGACTTGGAAGAGAATTAGAGAGTATGATGTTTTTTATTTCTGTGAGTGTTTGAGAGTCAGAAAGATTAGGGTTGTCGCAACAGAGTGTGGAATGATAGGTTTAATTTAGAAATTAGGGTTTGTAAAATTTTATACTTATAAATATAACTAAATGAAAGGGGCTTTTATATATTCAATGTATAAAAATTTAAAATTGAAGTTATAGCTAAGTGGTTAATGTCCTTTTATATAACTAAGAGATCATGTGTTCTATCCCCAACACTAATATTTTTTAAAAAATTATGTATTGTATATAGGGTGCGGGAGATTTGATAAACCCATTTCTGATGATTTATCTTGTACTATAAATAAGCAAATTATCAAACTAAACTCACTTAAATACTTACAATTGAGTGCATTCATGAATTATTTCTCCTTAGGGATTACATTGTGAATACATGCATTTTTGGCCATATTTGAGTGTTTCAGGCCTAGATAGGTTAGAATTAGGTTAGAATTGAATTGGAAGTGACCAAGGAAGGCAAAAGGAGTAAGAATGAGAAGAGAAGAAAAGAAACTGTAGTCATTGGATTGAGCAAACTTAGACTCTTTGAAAGAAGAATTCAATATCTACAACTTTTATGTTGAACACTTTTTCCGGTTCTAAGTGATTCTATGAGGAATCCGCGTCCAAAGATTAGTGCTCAGAATTTTCCTAATGCTGTCAATCCTGATCTCTTCATACTAATTGGATCATAACTTTAGCTACAAAGATCAAAATGATATGGTTCTAATTTCATTGGAAAGCTAATATCTAGAACTTCAAAATGGTATAGATATGTCTCATATGCGTACGCACACAAACTAGAGTGACGTGCAAGTCACGTTTTCTCACCTGTGCATACGCACAGAAACTTGGTGTGTACACATAGCTGCGTGGGCAACAAGCAAAATGAAGGCAAAATGGGAATTTCAAACCAAATGGAGACCTGTAAATAGGAGTGATGCTACCCCATTTACTACACACCCCTTTTGAGACCCATTTTTGGGGATCATAAGTCTTGAATAATTTTTAGAGAGTTTTTGGGGAATTCATATTCTCCCACTTTCTCTCTTAGTTTAATTTTTCTTAGGATTTTCATTTTTTTTAGCCACACTAGCCAAACAATTTACTATTTTTTATGTCTGTTTAATTAA
>JASCZI010061436.1:7711-21784 GCA_036250425.1 Stylosanthes scabra
AGCAGATTGCCGATTAGCAAGTATTCTGTACATACAACATACAAACAATATTCATGAGAATACTAATCCACAGCAAGTACCAAGACATGTAAGCACATATGACATGAAACTAAAGAGCAGTAGCAGTGTCCCTCAAATCTCACTATCCCTCATGTTTGTTTCTCCCATCTCCATTTGAAATCAAAGCGCACACAAAATGGAAGGATACTTAATGATCTCTGTTTTTTTTTTTTTTTTTCAGAAATAATAAATTTTCTATTGTATTAGCCATTGTAACGTCACTAGATTTAGCAAAATTCATGCTAAAAGAGGAAGAGTCTTCATGACAAATGGTTTTGAATTGAGGCTTTCACAGCATTTGATCATTTGTATAATGGTTTTGAAGTTTCTGCCACAAATTCACAATTGCGGCTGCATCAGCCAGGTCTATGCTTTCTACAATTGATTGTAACGTTAAAAACTTCTAAGGTGCAAATTCAGACCCTACAACCTATCAATTGTTATATCAACTCATCCAATTCCAATGCTTCAATTATTTCCAGGGTTGACACAGAATGCCAAAATCCATTCCTGATTCATGCATCAAATTAAGAAAAAGCATGGCAACAATCAAAGATTTCCCGAAAGGAATTGTTTGAAAATAACAATAAGATGAACGGAAAAATTCCACGCATATAAATATTCACCACAACCTAGGCCAAGAAATTTTCATTTTCAATAGCTTACTCAACAAGAGGAAATTCGTAAACTTCATGCAGCAATGTAAAAGGATAAAACAAAATTAAAAAAAAAATGAAAACGAAAATTGAAGTGAGTATCATGTTAAATTGATAGACCTCTTGGCGCGTTTAGGATCAACGGTCCATAGCTCAGCGAGCTTATCAGGAGGCATTGCTTTCTTCGCCTCCATGATCTCTCCGAACACGCCTGTCGTAGAACCGTCAACGGAGTTACTATGCCGGTGCCTCGCCCTACCTCCTCCGGTGCCGCCGCTACCGCTGCCACCAGGACTCTTATCTTCCTCGTTGTTCCCGCTTGTTCCGGCGCCGCTGTAACCGCTCTGATCCGATCCATTTCCGGCATGAACCGAACCGTTCGAAGCCCCACCTCCGCCGCTGAGCTTCTCGACGTCAATGTAGGTAGAGAAGAGGTCGTCCTCTGATCCGATCTCCTCGAGGCTGGCGGTGGATGAGCCGCCGGTGAACGGGTCAGACGGCGACAGGTCCATCATCTCTTCCGGCAGCCTGAAACTTACCTCGGAGAGAGCCCTCCGGTGGTGCGAGTTCGGACTTCCGCCTCCACAACCGTCACCGCGGATAAATATGGATGAGGTTACGCCGGCGGAAGAGGGCGGCACCGCCGCCGTGGTCGGAGGTTGAGGAGGTAATTGATGAGCATTGACGCCATTGTTGTTTACATTGGGATTGTTAGGGTTAGGGTTCGAAGGTGGATCTTGCATTTGTGTGGCCATTTTCTTCTCCTCTTCTCTTCTCTTTGTTTCTGTCTTTTTTTTTTTTCGAGGGAGGTGTTTTGTTTTTCCTTCCCTCTCCGCGTGCAACGAAAACACGGCACAATTTCTCTTTGGTTTGTCTTTCTTTCCCTCTCTTCTTTTTCTGTGTCTTTTTTTTTTTGTTTTTCTTTTATTTTTTTTCACGGTTTCGTGGTCTTCCTCGGATTGTAAGGAAGAAAATTGAAATATTTCCTCTCTCTTCCTTTTCTTTTTTTTTATTTAATTATTTCGATTTAATTTCTTTCTAATATAACCAATTGGGTTGGTCTAGTGATCAGCTCACTAGCGCTTAGGTAAGCGTTGCCTATTGACCAATGGCAGACCCTTAAATGGAACTCCGATCCGCAGTGAATTGGTCCTCGACTTGTCGAGTTGAGAGATACCATGGGCAACAAAATTTTTTTTTTCTATCTAATATAAAAGAGTTTTATGCGAAAAACTAATTATGAATAGACAAAAAAAACTAATTATGAATTGCCGTATAAAAAATTAGAAAAATATAGGTAGCTAATATTTTTTCTAATCAACAAATCAGTCGACAAAAATAGAACATCCGTAACTATAGTTTATAGAACATCCATAATAAGTGAAACATCCCTAACTTTTATAGAAATAAAACATCTGAAACCTAAAGCAACTACAATAGAAACAGAATATCTGAAACCTATAGAAACAGAACATTTGAAATCTAAAGAAATAGAATATCCAATTTAAATTATTAGCTGATGTTGGCTGAATTTTTGTTGGTTACCTAACATCGTTGAAAAAATTAATATTTGAATTCATAATTTTAAAAGTGATATAAATATATGAATATAATTAAATAAAAGTGTAAAATTTTTATATATTTAATACGGTAATGCTACATGTACACCTCTTTTTGGTGTACACTTCCAATCAAGTCCCGACCGAACAGATTTTTATATATACAACGAACATGTTTTTATAGTTGATACGAACAGGTCTTAAAACATGTTCGTTTGCTTTTAAAAATTTGTTCGTTCTAGTAGTAATATTATGTTCGTGCGCGAACATAAATCTATATATACAACGAACATGTTTTATAGTTGACACGAAACACGTTAAAACCTATTCGTTTGCTTTTACAAACCTATTCGTTCTAATAATAAAAACTTGTTCCTTTAGAACTTGATTGGAGGTGTACACCAAAAAGAGGTGTATACTAAGACTAATTATATTTAATAATCAAAATTAAACTCTTTTTTATTTTAATGTTACGTTTTAAGATTTTTCTTTTTTTGGGTTCAAGAGTTTAAATTCTCACTACAAGATTTTTGATTAAAAAAAAAAACTATTTTCAACTCTTATTTTGTAATTTATGAAAATTTTCATCTCTATTCTTTTTTTTGCAAAATTTTTTATCCTCCTCTCATGATATGAGCTTAAAAAATCTTATCGGATAAAAATAAAGTCAAAATAATTATAAAAAAAGTATTTTTTAAAAATTTATTTTATTCACTTAATGTTTTTAAGTAATATTCTTTTAGAATTAAATTAACAGTCGTCAAAAGTATAAACACTATTTTACAAGCATTGAGAAGAGAAGAGCATTACCAAAATAATAATAGTAATAAAAATATTCATTTTCTTTATATATATTGGCAAAATAGACTATTAACAAAATCATTTTTATTTTTTAGTATAGTACTATTAGTAAAATTTTGCTAATTTTATGTTATGGTTTTCAATTTTTCCCCGGCAAATACTACTAACTAAAAAATATAATTTATTCTTTAAGATTAATATAATAATAATACTATCCATTTTATTTAATAATAATAATATAGTAGAACCGATAAGCCTAATGTAACTTCTATAATTTAAACATTTTTTAGGCTTAAACGTGATGCACGTCTTTGAAATTAAAACTTCAAATCCTTAGTCGTAAAGCACTACTTTGTAATTTTAAAAAAATCTTTCTTGTGAAGCCCGTCATAGAAAATAATTAAATAAATCGTCGATATGTGAATTAAAGAAAACTATTCTATTTAAAACAGTTCTAAATTATTTATAAACATTTTGATTGAGTAAACACTTAGCTTTCAATGAGAATGTAGCACGGCATGCACAATTATTATTGTATTATTTTAATTGTATTATTATAGTCTTCGAAATCAAACTTTAGACACAATAATAATTTCTAAATCCATTTGAGAGCTAATTAACACTGAATTAATAATCTAGCACACCTACTGTATATCAAGCTCAATGAAAGGAAAAGCCTTGTTTAGCATTATTCGAAAACAATGAACAAAAGTCATCATCTTTAGAATATTTAATGCACTAATTTTTTAAAAAAATTGTGTTGGTTTTTTTTTTATGTCACAGTTTAAGAAATTTATATACTATTTTTTCTTTGTCACAGTTAAAAAATGTGTTTCACATGCACATATTGTACGAGTAATTTTTTTGGATTTGAGCCGATCAACTTAGTTAAATATAGTTACACAAAAAATTTGTACACCTAAATAACTAACATCATCCTTGTTTTTTTTAATCTTACAAATATTATTGTTTTCAAATAACTCGTACTCTTATTATTGTTGGCCATCATGGAGCACTTAATACGGAGATTTTGAAAAGAAATCAAATAAGAGAAAATAAAATGAAAAAATATCATATTTAACTCAAAATTTTAAGGTGTTAAATAAATGAATCTCTCATTTTATATATAAATTTCTCACTTCTTTTTGTTTTCTTCAATAAAGAAAAAATTTTAGTGCTCACTTATACTTGAACCTCAACAATTATAAATATAATGCACATTATTAAAAGCTTACTTTGAATTAGTTCGCGATCGATGATCATTAAGTTGGATACAATTTAGGGAATTGCTACGATAAAGATATAAATTTACATATATTTCTTTTGTTTCATTCTCATTAGAAATGTAAGGTGGTGTATTTGAAAAAAGTGACTGATTATTAAGATTTTTTCATACATATTTAAAAAGTTTTTCTTTTTTTTTTTTTTTACAAAACTACATCTGTATTTAGAGTCGTCAAAACGAGTTGCGACTCATGAGTCGACTTGGATCGCTCGTAAATGTGGGTGAGTCGAGCCACTGAAATCACAGCTCATTTAAAAACGGGTCAATTTCGCTTGGATCGTACGAGTTAAACGGGTTCTAGTCTAGCGGGCACGGGTTGGCTCGTCTAACTCGTTTTTTCTTTTTTTTCCTATTTTTTTAATATATAAAATCTATTTTGATATATAAATTTTCTTTTTCAGTTAATTTTTTAAATTTTTATATAATTTAATATAAAAATATATTCATATGTGTTAAATATTTTTTATTTTGTATCATTGTATGGATATAAAGTAAAAAAAAAACTAAAATTATATAATAATTTTATTTTTTAAGAAAAACAAATAAAAATGAGTTAAACGGGTCGACTCATTTAACTCGAAAGAGTCGAATCGAATTGGTACTTCCTTAACTGTTTAAAATACGAACCAACTTATTTTTCGAATTTTGGCTCATCGCTCGGAATGAGCTGGCTCGTATTTAGTCCGCCAAGCCGTTTCACACCTCTAACTGTATTTTAGAATTCTCCTACAATTTATTTTAAAAATTGATGCTACTAATGAGAATCAATAATAAGCATTTGGGAAAGTTTACACAAGTAGTGCGGAGGGCCATGCATGCATTCACTACTAGAGCTAATAATGTATTAAAATATACTTAATTAAGCATGCTCTATCACTTTTTAAATTAATGAAAGCTCTTTAATTAGTTAGGACAATGATGATGTCGCTCTTTTTTAACACATTCAATTAGGTAGTTAGCATCTCAAAGCCAAAGCTACTTTTCCTTACAAAGCTCTATTTTTAGATTATTAGTTGCACTTCATATGCCTTAAATTTTATTTTGAGAAATTCTAACTGAACAACAAATTTAATTTAGTATAGCCGCAAAATATAATTAATAATATATTTATATATAATAAACTTAAAAATACATATATAAAATATAATATAACATGAATATAATATTTAAAAATTATTTATATAAAAAATATAAATAAAAGTATAAATGTGCTTGATAATATATCGGCAAAAATAAAATTCTAGCTTTTATTTTATATGCACTTTAGCTTCTAAACGTGAAACAAAGTGTGTATCTCGTCCCCTTCACTTTCTTTAATGTGAAATTTTAAATTTATCTTAGATTATCATCTGTCCTTGCTTTGAACTTTTATGAATATGCGTTTCACTCAAAATAATTATTATCATAACAAATATAGTTTTAGTGACGATAGTGTGTTAAATTTATGGGAAAATATGAGTTGAAGATAACAATATGCACAACTAGAAAATGTTAAAGAATTAATTTCCACATCTTCAGACACGAGCTATTAAAATGCACATGGTATATCAATATTGTATTGAATTATTATCCTCTTTATAATGATCAGTATAGCATAGCTAGAAACACTTGAAGTTCTCTTTACTGAGGGTATGTTAGGCACTTTTTTAAAAGGTATAATAATAACTAATAATCATAATAGAAATTATTGAAACCAAAATTTTCAGAAAAATATTGGTTCTAGAAACACTTGAAGTTCTTCTTTATCAGCGCATGTAACTCACCGACTATAGATGCTCAGCCAAATATTTTTTCAAGGTGGTGACTCTTGTTGGAAGTGGACTCATTCTAATTCCAACACATATTCCTCTAGAGATGGCTATTTGTGGCTTGCCGAAAACAATAACAACTGGGATGTCAATTCTAATTGGCTTTGGCTTTGGAGACTGAAAGTGTCAGAGAAAATAAAGATTTTCACGTGGTTATGCTTGAATGACGGGATTCCAACAAATCTGTTCAGATTTAAAAAAGGTATGACTACTTCCAACCTTTGCCCAAGATGTAATGACTTGCCTGAAACTATCCTTCATTGTATTAGAGACTGCCCTTTGGCCATGCGCATTTGGAATCTGTTCGACCACTCTTTTTTAAGGAATTATCATAATCTGGACATTCTGGGTTGGTTCACTACTAGTATTAAACATGACGAAATTCTTTTTTGCACAATTCTGTGGTGGATTTGGCGTGATAGGAACAACTCTGTTTTCAATAATCCAGATGAGTGGTCTTGCTACAAGGTTAAGTCCCTTTGCTGTGCTTTTATGAAGGATTTGCAAGTTCAGAATAAGATCCAACCTTGTTTACTTCCTGCCTCTATCATAAGAGAATGGATCCCCCCTTCGAATAATAGGATAAAGATCAACTGTGATGCCAGTATCAATCCTAATTATCAACGTGCAGGTTTTGGATGTGTCCTTAGAGATGACATGGGGAATTGGATCAAAGGTTGCAATAGCTTAATTCCAATGTCCAGTGTTCCGAGGACGGAGTTATTTGCTATTTGGAGAGGTTTGTTGCTAGCTTGGGAGTGTGGATTTAAGGATGTTATTTGTGAGACTGACTTCTTGGACGCCTTTTTAGCTACTCGACTGATGGACCCATCAACATGTGATGACAACAAAGATCTTCTTGCAAAGATTTTTGAGATAATTCATTGGAGATGGAATGCGGAAATTATTCTCATTCAAAGAACGGCGAATAAAGTAGCGGACATGCTAGCAAGACAGGCGGTAAGGGATCATTTGATTTATACAGAATGGATTACCCCATCTAATCCTCTTTTATCTGTAATTCAGGATGATATGCACCTTGCTGTGTCCAGGTACTAGTGATTGTGTTTTTCTTTTTTATTTAGACAACAAAAAAAAAAACCAAGGTGATTTTATAGAGGGAACAAAACTATATCTTACAATATTTACTTTACTGGGACAAAAAATATATATTTTGGTCTACTTTTAATCATAATGAACTTTATTTTAAATAAATATTCTCCATATTAAATTAAATTAAAAAAATATTAATAACCAATAATTAATTAGCTAATATCAATTATTAAATATTGTGCTGACGGCTTGAGTGATTATACATATTATCACAAAAATATTATATTATTAATTGATATTATTGACTGATTTTTACTATTAGTTATCTTGTTAAATTTATTATCTATATAAAATCAAAGTCTAGGGACAAATAAAATGGATTGGAATGATGAAATAAAGCAACGCCAAAAGGATGTCATTTCTCTAGTAAGGGCTGATGATCTGTGCAATAAATTAAAATGATACAATCATTTCTTTTGATTAACCCAAGAATCAAAGTGGATATGGATATCCTTTAGATGCATGCATATGATTATGAACACGTGCATCAGTGCATGTGAATCTTGATGGAGATTAAACCAAGACAACAATTTGTGTTGATGTGCAACATATATTCGCTAAACACGAGGTAATTAATCCATGACCATGTCAAAAGTAGTGTTTCTTTGTTTATATTTTTATATGAAAGAGTGATAAAATAACTCATTTATATATATTTATTTATCGACAAACTCATTATTACTATTATTATGTATTTAACCAAACTTGACATAACAGAATAATAAAACTTTTTTTTTTTTTTTTATAATTAGTTTGATTTTTTCCGTATACGTAACATTACTGTAATGAGAAAGATTATATAATGAAAAAGTTGCTAAAACTTTATAAACAACTTCAACCACAAGTAATTTAAATAACCTACTTTCTCTTAGCTTGTTAGTGCAAGGCTTTTAACTAACTTCCATAAATATATAGAATGTTCTGACTCATTCTAACCAAATCATAGTTGGATGAGTTAGACTGAATTGATTAAATATATTTGTATTTCCCTACCATCAAATATATTTACATAATTACATCCTACCATGATCTAGAAAGTAAACCCTCGCACCATTTCATGTCTCAAACTACAATGACATATGCAGAAATTGTGAAGACTTTTTTTTGGTTGTAGCTCAAGGCCCAAAGTAATGTATTTGATGGGCTTATTAATGAATAGTAATAAATAAAATATGCGCCATGAATGAGGTATAGTGTAAATTATTCAGCCCTTTATACAAAAAAAAAAATTCGGCCCTCCAAAAACCGCTATTTGTGGCATCCAATTAAAGAAAAAACCATAAACCAAAAAAATAAATAAATAAAGAAAACACCTTCCGCATAAATAAATGTTGGATTTAAACTGTCTTATGCACGCAGTAACTCATTAAACTTGAGATCCTAAATGGAGCTCCTGACAAATTAGTTAGTGTAGGAGTGAGGGGAAAAAAAAAGCTATAATAATGTTGTAGGTAACGGCATTGTCGTTTGTGATGTTATGTAGTTTTTATTAGTTGTATGCACTAGCCGGCAAGAATATTAATATTCAACATTTTGCTAATTACTCTCTCTCAGCTTGATCTATCTAATTCAATTTTGGACAAGTTGTGTTTGTCCTTTAGAAAAGCTTGAAGTGGAAAAATGCAAGAGATGCATGCAAACAAAGGGCTAGCTTTTTTAAAAATAAATTTCATATTTATAAGTATGTGTAGTTTTGAAATTTTTTATTTTATTACTTAATTTTCTTATATTGACAGAGAGATAAGTAACATATTTTAAAATGATTCTTAGCTTCTATACGTATATATACCTTTTCTGTAACTAGTGATGAGATCAAACTATTAGAAAACTATGGAAAAAAGATGTTTATAGTGCAATTTAGATCGGTTTAAAAAGTAAAACATATATAATCGATTATGATTTGAATTTACTGGTGTGATTTTATTTTTTAATTTTGTTTTATTTTATTCAAACAATTGTAATTTGTATTATATTAATTTTAATTTATTTTTAATCTAATGTGATTTAAAACTATTGTGATTTTTGTATGCTTTTTCTATAACAAGTGTAAACAAGATAAAATATAAAATATATAACTTTAAAATTATATATATACATATATGTAAAATTGTAAATATGAAATTTATTTATTTTATTTAAAAGATCCGCAAACAAAACCCTTGGTGAATACTTCGAGGCAACTCTTTTTGTTACTTTGTGGTTTTAACAAAAGTTAGATACACAAAATAAGACAAGGTACAAGACACAGAAATTAACTAAATAAAAAAATTGAGTAACGAAGCAAGCAACTTATAATTAAGGGTAAATGATATTTATACTCCTGACGTTTTAAAAATTGTATAAATTTATTTCTGACTTTTATAAAATACTTAATAATCTCTGACCTTCAAAAAAATAGTACAGTTATATTTCTTTATTAGCTTGATTCAGCTAAAAAAATAAAAATTACTTATGTAGCTACTAAAAAACATTTGTGATTCTTCTTTTCCATCATGTGAGTGATTTTGTAAGGAATTCTATTAAAAATTTTTGTTTTTTTTAGTCGAGTCAAACTCATAAAGGGACATAATTGTACTATTTTTTCAAATGTTAGGAGTTATTAAATATTTCACAAAACTCAAAAATAAATTTATACAATTTTTAAAAATCAGAAATATAAATGTACTTTTTCCTATAATTAAATAGTTAAGTAGATATATATACTAGTTAAGTAGATATATATACTGTTTGAAGATTTTAAATTTGTCCTCGTGAGAATTTTCATTTTCACCATTCAATACAATACAGTATATAGTAAATTAAATGATTAGATTTTATTAAGTTATAAAATTATTATAATTTTAAAAGTATGATTATTTTCTTTTAAAATATTATCTACAAGACTAAATCTTTTTAAAAGATAATTTTTTGCATTTCATAAAAATAGTATTGTGATTTATGAGCTAGGCACTTTTTAAATTTTGTTTTGTGTGCATGAAGTATCAAAGTTCAATGATTAATTTTTTAAATATTATAAAGGTAAAATAACAACTTTTGCAAGAAAGAAGCTCTATTTTCATTTTTTTGAGAAAATCAAATTCGAAAGAAATTATTAAGAGAATACAGATCCTCTTCCACTTATCCAACTTGCGTTGGTGTTTGAATACTAATACATATTATATAGGAGAAATTGCAATGTACTCATGTGAACTTAGCCTTATCTGGACATATTTTATCTTCTAAATTTTTAAATATGCAATTTGACTCTTAAAGTTGTCCAATGTTATTTATATTAAAAAATCTTCCGTTAAATTTTCTTACTTTAGTAAATTAGAGTTTTTTTTTTAAAAAAATCACAAAATTACAGATAACTCAAGCAGAAAAATAAGTTCCAGTTTACCCTATCAATTGTTGAGTTTGGTAGAAAATAATGTGTATAAGAAGTCTCACATCGCTTGACATAAAAAGTGTGGGTGATTCTTTATGTTATAAATAGAGGCTTATGTTGAGAGTATTAAGTGCACCAAGTCAATACAAATTGTATGATTCTTAAATTATTTTCTTGGTTGTCATTTGGTAACGACCATAGTTTTTTTTTCCCTATTTTTGAGTTTCCACGTTAATTCTCTTGCGTGGTGATTGTGTTATTGTTCTTTCCTACTTCTTTATTTTAATTCTCCACAGAGCATAATTGCGATGCCCAACAAGTGGTATCAAACCTACAGTTCGGTGGATGTAAATTCTTAGTATGCTCTATAATTGCACTTTTGTTTGATATTCCACGTCGGAAAAAATTATCCTGTGAGTATTGGAGAATTATTCGTGGAAGCGCCGTAAAGTTTGATATAGAGAAATTCGATGGAAAGATGATCTTTGGCTTGTGGCAAATTCAAGTCAAGAATTTATTGATACAATATGGGTTACACAAGATGTGGAAAGTCTTGGCATACAAGGAGATATTGTCCAGGTGGAGCAAGTTCGGCAAAGAGTTCTGAAGTCGCTGACATAGCCTCTCTGGCTGAGAGATATGATGATATCCTCTGAAATGTTGAGAGGTATATCCTCATGGTAGGTCCGCACTGCCTTAGAAGAGGATGAGCTGTTAGCATGTCCACAATTATAGATCGGCATAATTGGTTGGCGGTTAATGCAAGGTGTGTGATAGTGGAGTTATGTCGATGGCTGAGGAACTTCCAGGAAAAGCCAACATGGAAGCAACACTATAAAATCTCAGCAAGGTTTGTTCGACATGTGCCGGTAAAATCCTTTAAATTGGCTAATTCTAAGTGGATGCACTTTTTTATGGTGGAGTGTGATAACTATAGAACTATGATTGTCGGTGTTGACAATGCCATTATTTTCAATCAAGATAGAGATTGTTGGATTTGGTTGAAAATAATGTGTATGAAAAGTCTCACATCGCTTGACGTAAGAAGTGTGGGTGAGTCTTTATATTATAAATAAAAGTTTAATTAAGTTGAGAGAATTAAGTAGACCAAATTAATACACATTGTATGACTTTTAAATTTCTTCTTATACTTTAGAGTTCTTCTCCCACATTCCTGTTTTTAATTTTCACGTTAATTCTCTTATGTTGTGAATGTATTATTGTTCTTTGTCACTTCTTTATTTTAATTCTCCACGAGGATAGTCCTAATCCCCAACTACCCTAATCTCCTTGTATTTATCACCGCCACTCTTTGATATATCTTTATCTAAATATAACTTTAGGAAAGTTTTCAAATTTATTAAAAATACTAGTGTTTAAGGAATTTCAGTGGTTAATTTCATTCATAAAATAAATACATAATTAATATCAATAGATAAATTAAAATTATTGGAACATCAGTATTCCCACAAAATGCTTGAAATGGTCCCTAGCTATTAACATATCAAGATACTGATACATACATTGATTCAAAACAATATACCAAAAATAATGAAGAGTTACACGATAATAAGAATGATGAAAATTGAAGAAGGGAGTAGTCAATATGTTTGAAAGTTGAATAATTGAATTAAAGGGGTAGGTGGTGATGAGGAGAGAAAGGGGAATAGGAGCCAGACATAACAAAAGAAGGTTCATCATTATTGCTATGGATATGAGTAGGTTTATTAGGTGTTCTTGGTCTTGAAGGTGGCATGCCATAATGGTGACTAAACCCTCTTTCACCACTTCTTCTTGGTCCTTTCTCAGCCCATTTCAATTCAATTTGCTTCAATGTACTTGGATACCTCCAACTGCAGCACCCTATCATTCCTGCCCTTTCTATGTACCTGCCTTAACACCAATTAATGATCAAATTAAATATCGGATATACATACGTCTCCATACACAAAAAATTAGTCATTAAATCAATTTTTCGAATAAAATATATGTTGGAATCATATACATTAAAATACATATATAAATACTTACTAGCTAATTTAGTGAGTGATATTTTTTTGTACGGATAATTTTTTTGTTGTTCATAACCTATGATTAATTTTAATACCTATATCTATAATGGTGTTTTATTAAGGCATGAACTATTAAGATATTTCTTGTCTAGCTAGTGTACATCATCATCATTAATGTTATTGTTGTTGTTCTTGTTCTCGGATAAATTTGATTATGTTTTGGAATAATATAATAATAGACATACATGATTTCTTGGTTGTTAATATCATAGAATTGAATTGATGATGTTTCTTATGTTGAAAAGGGACCAAATAGAAAAACCCAAATGCCGGCATATAATGTAGAAAACTTCTCATTATAACGAAAGCTGTTGTTTATTAAAGCTTAATAAATTACTAAACTAACTAAAGTACTAATTATAATAGCATCCCAGAGAGTGTTTGTCCAACGGGTGTTTTTTTTTTTTTTTTTTTTAATTTATATTAAGTCTAATTAAAAATATGTAATATATAATTAGTTTAGAAAACAAGCATATATCTAAAAGGTTGACTAAGTTGATTAAGTATCAGTGGTTTGTGATTGAAATAGTTTTCTTTTTTATTTGCTTCACTTCAATATAATTTTTTAGTTTAACATATATAGAATTTTGAAATAAAATTAAAAGTTTTATTATAAGTGATGGATTTAATTTGCAAAATTCTTTGTTAGTTTTCAATAAAGATTCTACTTATATTTCTTATTTGAAACATATATTAGATATTGTTATTAGTTAGAAATATAATTTATTTATATACAGATAATTGCATCACAATTTTTTTTTATTTTTTTTTATAAATGGATAATGATAATTTACCTCTGGCTGAATCTTAATCCAAGGCACTCAATACACTTTCTTCCTTCAGTCATCTCTCCCATTCCAACTTCAACACATTGCCTACAGTAAACCCTGCCACATACCTGCATGCCCCCATAAACATTATATTATATTATTTATTAACTAAATAATATGGTGAAATGAAGCTCTTCTTAATAGAAAAAAAAAAAGAAACTCTTCTAAATTCGTGAAATTCCCTTTTTACATATACACATGTGTAACTTTGCTTCTGAGTTAGATATAGCATTTCTTTCTATTTAGTTTAATGTTTTGGATAAACGGTTTTATCACATGATATCAAAACTTTATTTTTTTTTTAAAAAAAACTAATGCTCAATTTTTGGTATTCTAAAAAAAAGTTAGCATAATACAATATAAAAAAAACACATATATATAATCAGACCTTAAATCTAAAAAAAAAAAATCCTACATTAGAAAATTGGTTAAAAATATGAATGTATATGTATATATATATATATATATATATATATATATATATATATATATATATATATATATATATATATATATATATAT
>JASCZI010061437.1:3447-21194 GCA_036250425.1 Stylosanthes scabra
GGCGTCCATGACCAGGTAATCCATATCAGTATCATCGCTGTTAGACTAATAAGTGTCCATGCGATGCGTATAGCGAGCAGCTTCTTCGTCTTCCTAAATTGATGACGCATTAAAATTAAGATCAAGGTCACTTGCGGTATTCGCACGACGAACACCATCTTCCCCAATTCCTCTCCTATTGAAACTACGACTAGAATCAAATGATTGTCTAGCGGCCGAGTGGCCGGATGCAACAGGTGCATTGGAATGAGAATCGACGGATAAATGACCCGGTATAGCCTGATTGGTCTGTTGCGCTTCCACTTGGTTTTCTTCAGTAACCTTTGCTTGCTGTGCCATTTCATACTCATTGGCCATGCCACATAACGCATTAAAAGCATGCGGGTCCATGTTATCAGACAGATATGGAGCAACACCATGCATAAACGTCGGATATGGGAAAGAACTAGTTGATGGCATGCTTCCACACATTGGTTCTTGTTGTGGAGGAATATAAACGGGAGTCGGTGAATGCTGTGGGACATAATAGGTCTACTGAGATTGTTCTGGTTCTTCTTCAGGCCCATCAGTATCATCATGATGCCCTTGGTTTGCACCAAATGCCGACAGTTTCAAGAAAGCCTTGTAATTACCATTGTGCCAAGTAATGTAATCATCCAAGGGTACGCCTACTGGTGGGGAATAATTAGGATGCCACATAGGAACTCTATTAAGCCACTGACCTATCCAGTCTCTGTACTCGTTCCGCTAATTTTTGTTCTTAGGACTGGTCAAACATTGGTTGTGGTTGCCACCTAGGGATCGGGGCTCTCTAGGAATGCCTTGAGCCAACCAAATTGTCTCATCACCCTATCCGTTGGACACCACTCAATGCACTCAAATGATATTAAGGGCGAGGGTGTATTCCACAGATCCGCACGTGTGAAAATGTCGTTCGGCACAACATTAGGACCAAGTCGGTGTTCATCATACGGTGTCCACAGGAACTGAGGATAAAATGAAAACAAACCAATTTAGTTCATAGCAAAAAAAGTATCCACCTGTATATATCAAAAATATATTCCATAAATATCAAATACCATATCATTGGTGATGTTGTCAAACATCCGCCTGTAGTCATCGACTTTCCATCGCCTCTGTTCTCTGTTCTGGATAACCCAATTCACCCACCTGAAACAACAGTAAGTATTTTCAATAACTGTTCTAATGGAAACATAAATACTGAAATTAATACTATTCCATTTTATACTTATACTACTTACCGGCGAGCTAGCGGAAAAGATGGTCCAGTCAAAACCGGGGCGAGGAATGGCATTCTCTCCCAAGCCGATACATGCAAAAGCGCCAGAGGCCCATCTATATCCAGACAATCGAATTGGGTCGCCCTGCATAGAGCTCTGCTGAGGTGGGAAAGACACGCACTGCCCCAACTATATGCGTTTATCTGAGTAACATCACGAAGTAGGGGGAGAAACTTCGAGTGAACATGGGTTGATGACTTGTCACAAAACAGAGTTGTTCCAAACAATTCCATCACGTGCAACCTTACATATCTATTCATAGATTCTTCATCAATCAACCAAATAGAGTTTTTAACCCTGCGGATCCATGATATCTTGATGAAACTGCTAGCCTTTATATCGCTATCATCCGGCTGGACACCGAAATTAAGCATGCACTCTCCCTTCAGTGCCTCAACACTAGTTTCGGTCCAACCAGTCACCGAAACTCCATGCGAACTCAAGCCAAGTATCATTGCCACGTCCTGTAACGTTACGGTAACCTCTCCTATTGGCAGATGGAACGTGTGGGTACTAGGGTCCCACCTTTCCACAAGGGTGGAGATCAGCGTCGACTGGCTCGTTAGTCTGCCCCTTATTTGTGATATGTGGTAGAGGCCGACATTAATTAGCTTCTCATCTATACTACGGTCATAGTCACTCGGAGTGGATAAGTGCCTGGTGCACAATTTTCTTGATCACTGCATGAAAAAAAATTAATTAAACTCAAACTCAAAAAATTAATGAAGACAATAACGTAATTCAATACAAGCAGATAACTAAGACTCCATTGTATATTATCATGTTAATTACCGAAAAGTAAATTATTGTGAATCCCATTATTTTAAAATCATTCAAAAGCATAAACTAAATTGAATAACAATATAAAATTATTTTGGTATTGAATAAATACTTATTCACTATTTTCTTTGTTTGCTGTAATTAATAAAATATTTAATACAAAAATAGTAGCTGTGACTTAATTAATAAAATACATACTTACTCACTATTTTTTTGGTGCAGAATTTTTTACTATACACTTTTTTTTGTTTGAATGTGATTGTCCTAAGAAATTTTTAAATGTTTTAATAAAATATATAGTTGAATAATTAAAGGATTAATTATTATTTCTTAATTAAATATTAATTAAAATATCATTTTCTTACCGCCCAAATTGTATTATTTAACCACAAAATACCATTATTCTAATCCTAGTTTCATGAGAAAATGTAACTATTCTTCATTTAAAAATAAAATGAAATGTTACATAGCCAATAAATTGATGACTTCATTTAAAAATGTTAGTTAAAATTAATGTTCCACATAGGCCACGGTTTACATAGGCCACGCCTGAGAACGTCACGCTTCGATAAGCATAGCGAAAAGTAAAAAATGTGGCTGAATGCATACCGTGCCTAAACCCTAATCAATAACCAAATTAATAATAATCCCATCAATTATTTTATTTTATTAGTGGAAAAAGTGGTCCCTAAGCACATTTAATATCAAACTAAACTAGAAAATAAATTAATCACTGAAATAAACAAATCTCTAAACTAAACTAACAGGGCATCTACACTAACAACAATATCACTTAACACATACTACATATTTTAATCTAATCATAATCATAATAAAAAAGATATACCAATTATCATAAAAAAAAAATAATGAAAAAAAAATCTTACATATTCAGGCTGCTCAAATTTATGGATGATGTGTTTCTTTAGTTTCACATTTTTTTTTTAGATCATCACTACCACCATGTGTTGCTGGAGATGAAGAACCATGAAGAAGAAGCTGAAGGTTTTCTTCAATTGTAATGTGCAAATGGTTCGAAAAAGGTCAATTTCATCACCTTCATCTCATATTCCTTCATTCCCTAGCCATTGGATCAAGCCACTTTCCCTCTCAACCGTTGGATCTTTCTTGATCCGAGCCCTTTTTTTTTTCTCCAAGCCTTGAAGAATGCGTCAATCACGCATTCCCAACAACGCAGGCCCAATGCGTCGCACACGGATTCTACACCAACCTCCACCGCAAGATGCATGCATGGGATCATCTAGGCCGTCGAATTCTCTTTTCTCTCTCCTTTGAATGCGTGCTCGATGGATTCTCTCTCCATGAGATCCATCGGATTCTCTCCAAACTCAATCATCACCGTTCGTTTATTTAATTTACCAAATTTTTAAATAACAAAAAAATTAAAATTGAAATCCGTCAATGACGCATTGGGTATGATTCTCGGAAAAAAAATGGAGAACAACAAAAAATCATATTCACGTTAAACACCCCACTGGCAGCATATTTTCATCTAACCCCCACTTCCCTCTCATATTAAAAATCATTTTCCTAAAGTGGAGTTATTGGATGTCCAAAAAAATTATTTATAGAAAATTACGATCATTGGTGAGTTCTGACATATAAAAAGCTTAATAAAATGTAGTAAAGTGAGTTACCGGATGCTAAAAATAACTATTTACGAAGAGTTCAGACCAACAAAATACTGAGTGAAGTGTTATAGTCTTATAGAATAAAATTGTCAGGTGGCCGACTATTAAAGAGAATGCTACTCTAATTTGGTTACTAACCAAGAATTTTTTTTGGTGAACAAAATTGAAAGAGAAGAAAAAAGAACAAGCTCCCAGGCAGCAAAAGGAAACTAGCTAAGGAATATAGTCAACGGTGATTAGAGCTCGAAGATCATCCCAAGGCAAAATCTAATCAGCATAGTGAACTCCCCAAGTGATAGCGTGCTTGGCAAAAGCATCAGCAACCCGATTAGCGTTCCTCTAAATCAAACCAATTTTCACTCTCAAAGGCCAGAGCAAAATTTCTTGAATTCTTAAGATTAGCGCACTCTCAGCACTACAAAGGGGAATAGTTGGGGCCTTTAATAAAATATAAGCTTCATGACAATCAGTCTCACAATAAACCTTTTCAAATAGCAAAAAGTTCACCACCAAGGACACTAGAGTCTGGAATAGAGCCTGCACACCCATGTTTCCAAGCACCATTGTTGTCTCTAATTACACAACCAAAGCCAACATTATTACTATCAAGAAGTTTACTAGCATCACAATTAAGCTTGACAGCACCAACAGCAGGAGGGGTCCAACGGAGAGTAATAGTGGTCAAAGGTGAGTGATTAGTGGAAAAAATCCTATGAAACTCCATTTCAGAGAACTTAATCAAACCATGCACTTTACTCTGAATCCAATGATCATCATGGTTAAAAATGACATTGTTGCGATATCTCCAAATCCACCACAATGTAGAAGAAAAAAGAAAGGGATTATCTTTCATACCCTGAGAAAGCCAATCTTGCATATCAAGAGAAGATGGGGGAACCCCATCCTACACCAAATATCACGAGAGAAAGAGCAGTCCCGCAAACAATGGAGAGTAGTTTCCACATTAAGGTGACATCTAGCACAAGAATCTAATGAGACAAAACCTCGCCTGTAACAGAAGGATGCCGTGGGAAGTGCATTATGAAGAGAAAGCCATTCCAGGAGCTTGTATTTTTCAGGGATTTTTCAAACGCCAAATCCATAACCAATTAGTAGAACAATCCCAACTAACCTTCCACTTGCACAACCATTTATAACCAGAGCTAGCCGAATAGACCAAGGAAGAAGAAGCAAACCAAAACCAACCAGAAGATGTGCCATGTTGAGATGAAGGATCATATTGCAAGATGTTGTTTGCTAAGTCCGGAGGAATTGTAGAAGATAGGCGATTTAAATTCCAAACACCATTCTCCCAGACATCTTGAATTCGAATATAAATATCCGAAATATGAACAAAGGGTAAATCTGTTGCAATAAGACCTTCCCTGCGCTATCTATCAAACCAAAAGGATTGAGTCGTGGGACCAATAACCCAAGAAAATCCATCTTTCAAGGCTAGGAAAGATTTATAAATACTTTGCCAAACCGGAGAGGCACCAGGAGGAAGAGGCAAAGCACTAATCAACATGTCAGTGGAGAACTTAGCAGACAAAAGACGGACCCAAAGTTTATCAGGAGAGTGAAAAAGCTGCCAAACAAGCTTACCCAATAGAGATAAATTAGGGCACCGAGGATCTCGGATTCCCAATCCACCAAATTTCTTTGGAGTGATAACCTTGTTCCAATTGACAAGATTCAAACCTCTGGAATCAACAAGACCTTTCCAAAGGAAGTTACGCATCATAGTAGAAATGTCATTACAAATGCATGTCGGGAAAAGACTAACCTGCATATTGTAAGTGGGAATAGATGATGCAACAGAATTGATCAAACACAGGCGCCCAACTCTGTTGAGGATTCTGCCTTTCCACCCAGCAAGTCTGCCTTTAATCTTGTCCAAAATGGGAAGAAAAGAAGACCTACGAACCCTGGAATGATGAAGATTAACACCCAGATATTTGCCCAAGTCTTGGGTGAAACGAATAGCCGAAATACCAGAAAAAAGCTCCTTCCTCCTATTGGTCACATTTTTGGAACATAGAGTCTTGGATTTGTCCAAATTAATCTTTAAACCAGAGGCTTTGCAAAAGTTATCAAGAGCAGGCATAATCAATTGGACTTGAGATTTCCGAGCTTTACAAAATAACAGTAAATCATCAGCAAACATAAGATGAGAAATTCTAGGCCCTCCTCTAGAAATGGCAACCGGTTCCCACAAACCCAAATCCATCAGCTTAGAAATATAACAAGCAAGTTTCTCCATACAAATGACAAAAAGGTATGGAGACATGGGATCACCCTGTCTAAGACCTTTCTTAGGAACAAAACTATCCAATCTACAACCATTCCAAAGCACAGATAGAGAGGAGGCCTTCACACAAGACATAATCAGCATAATAGTTGAGCAAGGAAAGCCAAAACTATAAAGAGAATGCTCAAGAAATCGCCAGTCAACTCTATCATAAGCCTTTTCTAGATCAATTTTAAAAGCTAATGTACCTTTTTGAATTTGGTGTGCTTCATAAAGTGAAGAACCTCCTGAGCAATGATGATGTTGTCAGGAGTAACCCTTCCAAGAATAAATCCCCCTTGGAGAGGCCCGATGATCTCTTCTAAAAAAGGTCTTAGCCGATTCACAAGTACTTTGGTTATCACTTTATACAAAACATTACACAAGCTGATTGGACGGAAATCCTTCATAGTTGTAGGGTTCTCAATTTTAGGAATAAGAACAATCAAGGTCTCCATGAGTTTCGGATTGAGAGAACTACCAGAGAAAGCAGATTGCACTAGCTTCCAAACATCACTGCCAACAATATCCCAGTATTCCTTGAAAAAGAAAGCTTGAAACCCATCAGGATCTGGCGCCTTAAAGGAATTCATGCCGAAAACTGCATTCTTAACCTCGGCAAAGGAAACTGGGGCAGTCAAATTATTACAAGCATCATGACTAAGCTGAGGCAAGGGGACATCTCCCATACAATCCAAATCAATTCCTTCAACAGTATAGAAAAGATTTTTAAAATAAGCCAGAGACTCCGCCTGAAGAAGAGAAGGATCCATTTCCCAAGTACCATCACTCAGAAAAAGCCCCTTAATTTTATTGTTCTTCCTTCTAATAACAGCTTGGAGATGGAAAAATTTTGTATTACGGTCACCAAAACGCACCCATTGCTCTCTGGATTTTTTATACCAAAAAATCTCCTCTTGCAAAAGAAGACGATTATAATCATCGTTAAGTTGTTTCTCTCTTAAACGAAGAGAAAGAATATCAGCAGACTCAAGGCGCTTCTGAATACCATTGATCTGATTCTCTATGTTGCGCTTCTTCACAAAGATATTACTAAACACCTTCGAGTTAAACTCTAAGAACTTATCTTGAACATGCTGGAGATTAGTGGGGAGACAAAAATTGACAGGATACCAAGATTTTTCCACAATACTCCTATATTCCGGGTGAGTGGACCAAGCAGCTTGGAAACAAAAGTGCTTATTCTTCTTGTTTTGGGGGTAACCATTACAATGAAGAAGAATTGGACAATGATCAGAGTGAAGTCTGTTTAAAATCTCAGCATAAGCTTCAGGAAAAAGATCCAACTAATCAGAATTGTGAAGAACTCTATCCAATTTTTTAGCAATGTCAACATTATTCTGAATGCGCCGATACCAAGTAAAATTCCTACCAACCATCTGCAGTTCCAACAAATCACAAGCATCAAGCACAGAAGCAAACTGGGCAGCATGACGATGGTTAAAGAGTCCACTCTTCACCTCTTCCGGTCTTAACACTTCATTAAAATCCTCTAAGAGAATCCACGGGTGATTAAACTGCAAGTCTAAGAGCTTCAGGTGATCCCACAACAAGGGTTTATTAACAAATTGAGGAGAGGCATAAACAGTAGAGCACAGCCAGGTAGTAGAACCAGAGTTAACAGTGAAGGAGATACATTGATCATGTTGATCAACCAAACAGCAACTAAGATGGGGGACAGAGGACAGAAACCAAATTCCCCCTTTCTGACCCACTGCCTCAACAATTCCAACTGCTGAATAACCCAAATTCTCCTAGAAATTCTTCAAATTAGCAAAAACAATATGAGTTTCAACCAGGATAAAGAAAACAGGTTTGAATTTTCTAACCAAATTCTTGCAATGAACACGCGCCATTTTGTTAGAGGTGCCTCTAATATTCCAAACTACAATATTGAAGCTATCCATAAACACAAATAGAAAGAAAGTAGAGAACCGGCAGAGACCACTAAGTCTTGGTTTGCTCCAAACCATTACTGGAAACCACATTATCATACACACAGGAGCCTGACAAAGGAGGGTGCATGTTGAGCACTCCTTGACCATTGATGGTAACAGTGGAGGATGATGGGTTTGTTGAGGAGACTCCTCTGCTCCGATCAGACCCCACTGAGGTGACGACGGAAGTCTGCAAGCCGACCATACCATCTTTCTTCGTCGACGACGAGGAGAGCTTGGTCGCCGACTGGGCAAGCACCCTCGCAGCCGGCGTTGTTGGCGGCGGAATCTCTCCCTTGTGAGCCAGAGAAGCCGAACCGAAACCCATAGCCCCAGTACACACATGGTTCGTCGCCTATTTTCCCTTCCCGTCGGCACCGCCGTGTTTGTCTTCCGGCGAGGACGGCAATGACGCAGGCTTCTGTCTCTTCCTCACCGACCAAGAGGCAAGCGTGGAGCCTTGCTGTTTCGAAGGGACTTGCTGCTTGGAGTGGTTTTCCTTATTCAAGGAAGATGCTGGGTCATTAGGGCGAGTCCGACCCGCTTTCTTTGGCCCTGTTGAAGTGAGCCCAGTCACACCACTTTGAGATGGTCTCCTATTTTGGGCTCCCTTAAGCTGTCCAGCAACTTTTTGGCCCAGCTTCCCCTTGCCTTTTTAAAACCGTTGTCCATCCTTCATTAGTTTTCCCCTCATCAATGTTTGCATGATTACCGTTATTAGCATGCCCAGAATCTTTTCCCTCATCAGTTACAATCTCCTCATTCAATCCTCCTTGATTTGTGCCAAATTCAAAATGGATCTTTCCATGTCCATGAGCGGTACTGTTTCCCTCCGGCGTCGGCTCCTGGTGGATCAGCTTTCCCTTGGAACATTCTTTAGCAATATGACCATAACAATCACAATTTGCACAAATCAATTCCAAACTCTCGTATTGCACATCATATTCCACCTTATCAACAATAATATTTCTAACTACCGGTGATCCTAAATCAATTTGCACGCAAGCTTTGGCGAATTTCCTCCTCTCTCCAGATTTGGTGGTTAAATCAACCTTAATAGGAATACCAATAGCCGAAGCAATCATCGTCATCAATTTCTCATGATAGTACCAAATTGGCAGGCCTTCAATTCTAACCCACACCATCGTAGAGCCAAAAGAGCTCTCACCCGAACGAAAAGACAAGGTCCAAGGCTTAACAGCAAGGTAATGACCGTTGAACATCCAAGGTCTACCAGTTAAAATATTTTCCCTCTCTTCAAGAAGATCAAACTTCACTAAGAAGTATCCATGCCCAACATCTAACAGATTAAAACCTTCCTTGAGCTTCCAAACCCCTCTAAATTTATGGGATAAAGCCATGAAACTAACATGTTTATTCAGGACCTTAATGACAATAGCTTCCTAGTAGGGTTGTGAAAAGGCAATACGAGTTTCTTCTGTGAAAGTCACAGAAGGGAGCGAGGAATCACCCTACCCACCCTTCACAATTCCCAAACGATCACCTTCAAGGGCTACCACCGTTTCAAGGGATTTGGAGGTTGAGCCTCCGACCACCTTATCACGAAAAGAAACCTTGCCCTGAAAGGAACCCTCCTTAACACCAGATACACCCCCTCCCCCCTTACTCTCCCCCTTATTACCACCGCCGGCTTTGCCGGAAGCCTCACTATGATCCGCCCTCGAAGCCTCTCCCCGCTCTCACCACCGTTCTCTCCCATGCTCTCACCATTCTCTCTACTAAACGTTACTAACCAAGAATTAATCCGTGGCAAATAATTTTCAGTATTATTTTTGTTGGTTTAGTTTTAAAAAATAGGAAGGAGAAAAGAGTAATTGAAGAGAAGACATTCATTGGATTGTCACGATCAGAGTCTCACTCACTAACCCCATTTCTTCCTTACTTCTAAATTCCAATTCTAAATTCTAAACTGCTTAACCACCCTTTCAAGTTTCAACCCTCTTTCTTTAACTCTCACACTCCTCGCTACTTCCACTATGGACCCTCCGGAAGAAACCGCCACTACCACCGTCGATCAAGAAGGAGCTTCCACCGGGACAGATGCCGCTGCGGACACTCCAAGCGGCGACGAGCTAGGCGAACCCGGTGGAAGCGGCGGAGCCGCTGGTGGAAGTAACAGGGACAGGGTGAAGGGACCTTGGTCGCCAGAAGAGGATGCGATTTTGAGCCGTTTGGTGAGCAAATTTGGCGCCAGGAATTGGAGCCTCATCGCCCGCGGGATTAACGGCAGATCCGGCAAGTCCTGCCGCCTTAGGTGGTGCAACCAGCTCGACCCTGCCGTTAAGCGCAAGCCCTTTACTGGTACCACCACAACTTTCTCTTCTTGTTGATTTCAAAGTTTTCCTCTGCTTCTCTTCAATTCTTTTCATGTTCTCTGAATTTAGGATTTTTTATGAGAAATCAAAGGATAGGAGACTAGTTAGAAATGAAATTTTGTTGTTAGGAAATTAATTATTTGTTATTGTTTTGATTGTTCTTGAAATTGAATTTTGAATCATAGAGATATCAAGAATTTGAAATATTTTAAAATGATTGGAGATTAGAGATTTTCACATGAGATGATGGATAATAATACATGGAATGTAGAGGCTACTATACAATGTATATAGTTTTGTGGCTAAAGAGAAGGGACACAGGAGAAGCATCTTTTTACCATTACCTCTATTTTGTAATGATTTCAGGTTAATAATCCAGTTGTGATGGTTATACCAATAGTTAATGTAATCATTTCTTCTTGTTGATGTGTAATTGGTAAAGGATTCAAGATTTTATGAAAGAATACTGTTTCTCATGCTTTGAACCAATCTATCTACATGGAATATTGTTGTATCTAAGATTTCTTCTAGTTAGTCTCGTGTGTTCTATAGCAAGTGCTCCTTTTTAATTTCTTAGGTTTCTTTGGTGCACAAGTTAGCAATCTAGGGTGTAAAGAGTCCAGTTACAATTTTATAAGGGAATTAAGAAGGTCTGAAAGAAGGATAAATCTACACACCATTATGATGTGTAATTGGTAAAGGATTCAAGATATTATGAAAACATCTCATTATATTTCTCTTTCACTTCATTCTCTTTATAGTCTTATGGCCAATAAAATTTTACTACACTCATTACTATATGATATTCCTTGTTTAAGTGCATGGTGGAGCAGAAGTTTTGTTCCTATAAATTCAGGATTTATACTATTTGACAACCAGAAAATCAGAAAGTTGAGTTATAAGAATGTGCTATGTCCTAATCGAGAGAAAAAAATGAAAAAGAATTAAGACTATGGGACATAAGGAGGAGATCATAAATTGTCTTTTCAGATTTTTTCATAAAACTTTAATTCTGAGTATTTCTGATGTAATATTCATTTGAGAAAGCCCCTCAAAAGAGGGAGGGGGAGCATGAACCTATACAAGAAGTAATGTGATGCAATAATTTCTGTACCCTTATGATAGAGCTCCTCAGTATCCATTTTTTTTTCCCAATAACTGATTAATTGCTTGTAGTTGAAAGAATGGAGCATTATTGCATCCAAAAGCCTCAAGAGGATCTCAAAATGATGAGGATTCTACTATCAAAAAAGCTAAAGATAACAAAATTTTTCACACAAAAGCAAACACTAATCTAATCCTTGAAGATTTTATCCTTGCTTTTCTCCCAATGATTTTTGGCTAATGCGTGGATAACTTCCCAATTGTCATCAATAAACAGATCAAGGTCTATGCTCTGATACCATGTTAACCTTGCTACCTCATAAGTCTGCTCCTCAAAAGTTGCATGACAGTCTCACCATGTGCCTTAGCACCCTCATTCTGTCTTTCCGTTTTGCTACCACTTTTTTCCCCTGCATGCTTCTATTTCACTGCTCAGACAATGATCATGAACTAGAACCACTTTCCATCCTTATTATCCATTTATTGTTTCACTGATGAGTTTTTTGCAACCTGCTTAGTTGGGTTTTCATTTGTAGAATTTCATAGCAGGAACGATCTAGATGCAATACAATGTTCAGAATTCACAGTTCTCTACATTAGAGTTACACCTTTTATGTTTGCTAAGAAAATTGTGTATTTCATGTTTTCATTTAATCTTATTATTTTACTGAAAATCAAAGCTAAAAAAGGTACAATTTATTTCAGATGAGGAGGACCGTATCATAGTTGCTGCTCATGCAATCCATGGGAATAAATGGGCAGCCATAGCCAGACTTCTTCCCGGGAGAACAGATAATGCCATTAAAAACCACTGGAATTCCACTTTGAGGCGTCGAGGAGTTGAACATGATAAGACTAAGGTAGAATCCAGTAACATGGTGGAAGATGTTAGCCTCGACAAAGGCAAAGCATCCTCCGAAGAAACACTTTCATGCGATGTTAATTCATTCAGATCCTCTGAAGGAAGAGATGTTAGTTCTGCAGAGGCCATGGATGATAAATACGAAGAAAAATCACTGACCGAGGGTCAATTGTACCATGAAGTCAAGGATCCGCCTACCCTTTTTCGGCCAAAGGCACGAATTAGTGCTTTTAGTGTATATCACACTTTTGATGGTTTCCAACCTTCAACATCAATTCAAAGACCGGTTCCAATGCAAGGATCCATCTTACAATCATCAAAACCAGATAGAGAAATTTGCAAGATGCTCGAAGGAATTTACAATGACCAATCAGTGCCTCACCAATGCGGCCACGGTTGTTGTGCTCCAAATAGTAAAAATTTCAAAAGCTCTTTGATGGGTCCAGAATTCATTGAATTCTCTGAACCCCAATCTTTCCCAAGTTTTGAGTTGGCCGCAATAGCTACAGACATCAGCAACCTTGCTTGGCTTAAAAGCGGATTGGAGAATAGTAGTGTCAAAATGATGGGAGAAACAACTAGCAGAGTAGTTTCTAATGGCTCTTAAGTGCATATTGGTCATTAGAGTGCCGATTTTATTCTAAGTGGAGGAACATGGTAATGCGGTCATGTAGGCAATATTTATGTTAACCGGATATTTTTGCGACTGTACTCATTCAACTAAATTCAGAGGCTGCGGTAACATGTTAATCGATGTAATGTATTACCACGGTAAGTGGATTTGCTAGGAGAATAGTAAAGACATGAGTTTTCATTAGTTCAGGTAACACTCTTTATTTCTAGGTCCTGACTAATTAGGACTTTATATCCCTGTTGTAAAACTTTATTGGCTAACAATATTGTCCATGTAGAGTAGTGTAGAGAATTTACTTGCATAATTGCATTCTAATTTGAAAGAGTTGTGGCTCCACTTTTATTTATGAAGTTATTGCAAGTAGACACCTTAGAAACAATTATTGTTTTCTGATGTGCTTTGGCAGGAGAAACTGTGAAATGTTGTTAATATTTGGTAGAAGATCTGAAGAAGTTTTCTTGAGAACGTTGAATTCCAGGTTGTAATTTTTAGCCAAGATTTGTCCAAAATAATCACACCTACGTGTTAGGATTGTTATTGGTTTGTTTTTTGGACTGAGGAATGTCTTCTTCATGAAAAGACAACAATATCCCAATTGCTGCTATACCCCACTATTTGGCGCCAACTATCAAAGAAACGTATTTTTGAAAATGTATAAAACACTCATGAAAATTGGTTGACCTACCGAATGCTCTAAAAAAAAGATCTTGTGTGGTTTAAGTATGATTCCAAATTTTCAGTTATCACATGCAATGGTAACCAAAATAGTTGTTGATTGATATTTGAGTAGAAGCAGTTGCATAGTCGTTTACCCATCTAGAAAGCTGATTTTGTATTGTTCTGCCTCTTGCAATAAATCATGCTAAATTTTAAGATGTTTCAGGTCAGAGGAATATGGACATGGTTTGGTTGGAAGGAGTTTGAAAATGTTGGTGAGTTTTAACAAATTGATGAAATTCTGAATCCTCTTTATAAAGAGTCATTTATAGGGAAACAACAAAATGTGGTGGAGATCAATGGTATATGAAGTGTTTTTGTTGATATGACAACGCATAGATTTATGTCCAAACAAAATAAAATATGGACTTAGCAGCATTTTGGATTGGAAGATGTGGTTGGTGAGTTGATGGCTTGATGCTTAGATAGGCTAGATTACATATTATGGTTACAGAATTTTGTAATAACAAAAGTGATCCATCATCTCACATAATGATAAAATTTTAACTGAAGGGACTAAATAGAAATATAAAACTTTTAATTATAAACATCTAATTGAAAATTAAGAATCTCCAAAATAAATTGGCCAATTATCTCATTTTGATTCTTGAACAAGCAATGCACAGACACAAGGGGTCTTCTTACAATGAGTTTTGTTTTGTAGTTGTTGTTACCAATATATGAATGAATGCAATTGGTCGTTCCTTTTGGAGACAAAGCCATTATAATTTGTAGCCCAAAGGCCACAACTCATTTGGAAGATTCATCATAATTCAAGTGTCTTAACTCTTAATTGTTAATACAAAACCATTCATAATAGATTTTCATAAACATATTTAACGTCTAATTGGATATAATAAGCATTTTGTATATTGTTAATTAATGTTTCACATCATTAAATAAACACGGTAATGTTATATGTACCTTTGTTTTGACTTTCATATTGAAACAGTTTTGCTATCCACACACTCTTTTAATAGACACCAAATTGACATCCGTATAAAATACGGTCGTTAATGTGTTAACTATCTTTTACTTTTTATGATCCGCCTATAATAAAGGTGATGTCTACTAAAATGGTCTGCGGATAACATTATTCATTTTGAAATAGTCTTTTATTTACAGAAATAAATGACTTAGTTGAATTTGATTGGTTAAAATAGATGTACATATAAAATTATTATAATGCAAATAGCTATTAATAAAATTAGAATGACAAATTTGATTAATTTATAATCTTTAAATAATTAATTTAATTGATAAATTTCTTTAGTAATGAATTTGAGAACGATTATCTTTTGAAGATAAATTTTGGGACTCTTTGTTTAATGAAATTTTAATTTTTTTTAAAAAATAAGATGAGATCAACATTTAAATTAAACAATAAATGAATTATCAGTCTATGAAAACTTAATCCAGAAAAAAAAATGCGAAACGGGAGTAAATAAATTCCATCTTATTGGCATCATCAAATATTCTTTTCTTCTTCTTCACTTTCTCTTTTTTTTTTTTCTTTAATCTTTATCTCTAGAATGATTAGAAAAGACCACCAACATAAAATTAGGCCGAATTAAAGATAAAATAAAGGAGCAATTACAGGAATTGGGGTGGGAAAAAATTAAAAAATAAAAAAGCAGTAAAGGTCAGATGACATTCAAGATCAATATTTAGGCTCTGTTGTTCATCAAAATAAGTAGTTCTACTTTACCTCAGAAATGAAAATCGAAAACTAAGATTACATTAAAAATTGGATATTCATCAAAATGACCTATGCATGTCATTTGATTAATTTGGAATAGAAGTGCATTGTGATATCTCTAAAATTACTTCTCAATTATTTTTTGAAGTATTTTAATTAACAATGTCCAAATGGTTAAAGAGACATACATTTATGTATTAGATTGTTAAAATTGAGCATTTTGATTTATGAGCTTAGTTTTTATTTAAGTCACTTTCGACCTATATTATTATATTTGATTCCATCAACTTTTCCTGTTGAATTTTCTTATATAATCTTTTGATAACACTTTTAATTATTAAAAATTCTCTATATATTTTATTTAGATTGAGAATTTGCTTCTTCTTTTTTTTCACCCTCGAATTCGGCTTCTTTTGTGACAATCTTGCGCATTTTTCTTTTGGATGTTGTTGTCTTCGAAGACATTTGTTCAAATTATTAAATTGAAAATGATCTTATAAACTACTTTTCATATAATCTAATATGATCCAATGACTGCAACACATATAAAGTTCCTTCTTTAATTTAATTTATATAGAATACTATCAGCAAAACCTTTGTAACATTTATTGTCGTTTTATTTAAATTCTTGTGAATAAAAGAAAATCATTTTCTAACAGAAAAGCACTTTTTGATTCCCCATTACCATGTTGATAAATAGACTAATACTACTGTAGATAAGTGTAAATTTCTCTCAAAAAAAAAAAGTATAATAAAAAAGAAGGAATAAAAGTGTGAAAATTACATTTGATGTGTGTAAGATGTAACAATATTGAAAACTGCATGAACTTATTGATTTTGGGTGCTTGAATGACTAGATTTTGAAAGCAAAGTTTTATATATGACTATGAGTATTTGTAGTATATACACGTTAATTTTCTTCAGAAATTTTTTTTTGTTTTTTCTAGTGTCTAAATTTATTTTTATTTTTCTACTTAGATGAGCAATTTTCATATAATTTTTTTTATATTATTTTTTTTGGTGACTTTTTTTTGTGACTAATTTTTGTATATTATATTTCTTTTATATTGATTAATTATTGATTGATATTTTATTAATTACTTAACACTCCTAAATAATAATCTATTGGTTGAAATACTTGAAATAAAACATACATGTTTATAAGAATATTAAGTAAACATTTCAGCCATTTATAATACTGAACAAATAAATTTTTATAATATTCAAATAAAATATTTTTATATAACATTTATAAAAATATAATAAGAATATTAAGTAAACATTTCAGCCATTTATAATACTGAACAAATAAATTTTTATAATATTCAAATAAAATATTTTTATATAACATTTATAAAAATATAATTTCTTAAAAAAAACACCCAACCACTTGGAAATTGAAAAATACTGATTACATATATGAAATGCTGAGATATTATATAACACCCACACCTCAATTATTATTCATATTATCCAATGAGAATAGAAGTCACTTCCCCATAGTAGATGAATATAAATTGACAAAAAAAAACAATGGTTTTGATCGTGGATGGGAAACCATCATTGTTAATTTGGAATTATGCTCCTTTTCCTTTTCATTCGGTGGCACGCCAAAAATTTTTCCTAATTATTCTTTTCAGTGTTGTAAACAAGTGGCCGCGTACTATGCACTGCATAGTAACTCAATAAATCATGACTGTTCATTTCTAATCAAGTTACTATGTTGCATAGTAAATGAATCATAGTCGTTCATTCCTTTTCCTGTAATAGTAAATCTTTTACTATAAATAAGGCTATGATTTCATAAGTTTTTCATATCCAGAAATCAATAAGAATTTCATATTCTTTCTCTCTATAGTTCTCTCTCTTCCTTTTCTATTATTATCTCTTCTATAGCTTTAATGTTATTATAGCTTCAGTTCTATAACACGTTATCAGCACGAGACTCTGATCAATTCACTTCGAAGCACGAAACTCTAATCAAGTTTCTTTGAAGTAAGGTACTAATCTTTTACCATGTCTAATCTTTCTCGTCTCGAATTTGTACCCCTAAATATATCTGGTAATAATTTTCTATCATGGATACTTGATGTTGAAATCCATCTGAATTCAATGGGTCTTGGAGACACCATTGAGACCAATAATGACGCATTCCTGAAGGATCGCGCTAAAGCCATGATATTCATTCGTCGTCATCTTGATGAATCTCTGAAAAATAAATATCTGACCTTAAAAGATCCTGAAGATCTGTGGCAGAACCTTCATGATAGGTATAATCACCAGAAGACGGTTATACTTCCTCGTGCCGGTTATGAGTGGACGCATCTGCGTCTACAAGATTTTAAAACCATCAGTGATTATAACTCGGCTATGTTTAGAATTACCTCACAGCTGAAATTGTGTGGTGAAATGAT
>JASCZI010061439.1:0-13045 GCA_036250425.1 Stylosanthes scabra
ATCCTCAAACTTTTGGTGGTTGTTTATCAACTCCACAATGGTTGTCATTCATCAAAACCTAATCATAAAAACCTTGCATGCATATTGTAACATGGTTTACAGATTATATTGGAAACTGTACAAATAACATTGAACAACAAGAAGGTTAGTAACAATTATTTAATTCGAACCAATTACAAGCATCGTAGATAGTTGGCTTATTATATTTATTTATAATTACTCCGGAATATTACTGTTTAAGTATATGACAATTTGTAATTATATGATAATGCAAAACCTAAACATGTTTTGGCACAATTTTCATAAATAATATGTTCTTGATTTATTTGTCATTTTGTTTTGTTTTAGGTACCACTATTTCTGATGATACTATCAAGGATATACTCCTTGTACAAATAGATAGAATGTTACAATCAAGGGGGAGATCATTATCCGAGTTTGTAGATATGCAATAAGCAAATGAATCATTGATGCATGAATTGGAAGTTAATATCAACTATGGGACCAAAATTACCGACTATAGTATTGATATGGCTCAAGCAATTGATTTGGTAAACAAGCTAAACACAGGACAAAGACATGCATATAATCAGATACCGATGGTTTTTTCTTCGTGAATGGTTATGGAGGGACATGAAAGACATTTTTGTGGAAGGCTTTGCATGCATCCATTCATTGTTGTGGTAAAATAGTTATCTGCATGGCATCTAGTGGTGTAGCTTCTTTGTTTCTATCCAATGGCAAAACAATGCATTCTCACTTCAAGATTTCAATATCAACAGATGAGGATTCAGTGTGCAACATAAAAAGAGGATCACGACTTGCACAACAAATTGATGAAGCCAACCTAATTATTTGGGATAAAGCCCCCATGTTAAGCAGGTATTGCTTCGAGGCCCTTGATCGTTGTTTAAAAGATGTACTGAGATTTGAAAGCAACTATAAGACAAACTTACCATTTGCAGGGAAAACAGTAGTACTTGGAGGTGACTTCTGACAAATCCTTCCTGTTGTCCCCCGTGGAAGTCGCGCAGACATTGTTCACGCCACCATTTGCTCATCTTATTTATGGGAGCACTGTAGTGTCTTGGAGCTAACTCAAAACATGCGTTTAGATCCCACAAACAACGCTATTCCTTTTGTTGCTAATAAAATTTTTGGCGATTGGCTTTTGGAAATTGGGGATGGGATTATAGGTGACAATTTGGATGGAGAATCCATTGTTTGCATACCAGACGATCTATTGATAACAAGCAACAATCATGGACTACGCCGTTTGGTTGACTTTGTTTATCCGAACATTGTGCAACAGTTGTCACGGCCTCTTTACATGCAAGGATGAACCATTTTGTCGTGCACTAACGACGTTGTGTCTAAAGTTAATTCGTTTGTGCTTAATATTCTAGAAGGCGATGTGTGCGAATATCTCAGCTCAGACAGTGTCTCCAACGAAGATGGGGTAATGGAGGTAGAGATGTTTGCAATCACCCCTGATATCCTGAATTCTATAAATTGTTCTGGTCTCCCCCCTCACGTGCTATGATTAAAGATTGGCGCGCCAGTGATGTTAATGAGGAACATAAACCAATCTCCTGGTCTTTGTAATGGTACACGACTACAGGTTAGAAGGCTAGGAGATCATTTGATTGAGTGTGTTGTGTTAGCAGGTACAATGGTAGGCGATCTCACTCTCATTCCAAGGATGAACATGGTTCCGTCAAATGAATCAGTACCTTTCAAGTTTACACGTAGATAATTTCCAATAACAATGTGCTTTTCAATGACAATAAACAAATCACAAGGTCAAACACTGAGTGTGGTGGGACTATATTTACCCAGACCTGTCTTCACCCATGGTCAATTGTACATAGCACTGTCAAGAGTTATAAGGAGTAGTGGTATAAAGATTCTCCTAGGTAATCATTCCATGATACCTCCAAATAACACACTTAATGTTGTATACCGAGAGGTTTTTCAGAGAATATTCCACCATTATAAGCTATGTTGTATGTGGCAACGGTTGTTTTAGTATACATTATTATTAACCACAATGAGATCTTCATCATTTCATGCAATCATGCAAATTATAATCATGTCAACTATGGCCATGTCAATAAACAAATCATATAACATCTCCGTTCTTGTCACGGGCCATTACACTAGTACAACTTACAAGAATGCATAATTAACTAAATAAACACAATATATGGTTTAGTACCTGGTAAATACATCTGTATCGCAAACAACCACCCCGAAAGATCATTGTATATGATTCCTCCCAGTATCCATATATACTTGTTATCACCTGCTATTTCTTAATCTAGACCTTTCTGTATGATGCTTTGTATCCAAAGTGTCGCTCAACGGATCCTTGAAGAACTCTTATAGCGATGGTTGGATTTGCGTTTACCATGGTGAATATGTGTTGTGTAATGACTTTAGAATCCAATCGACCATGGTCTTGACCAATTGATGTTTGCATGCAAGAGAATGGACCATTGTAACACCTAACCGCCCATTTCTCCTTCTTCCGTCAATAGGATACATGTCTGTTCCAATCTCATCTTTGACCATGTTGAATGCTGCTCGCAGCGTATTTCAATTTGTCACTCTCCAAAATTTTATATTTAACTCCCCTTCCTCTTGATACTATACGTCTTGATACTATACGTCTTAATTGCCATTAGAACAACTTTATTATTTTGAAACCCTTGATCGACTTCTAACTTATTTGTTGGATCATCATCAGGTCCCCGTTGACCACAAGAAAACTGTTCATTCATTGCATCAAGATTCAACGAGGAGAAGTAAGTTGGACCATTATACCTTTGAGAGATGGCTGGCTAGTCAGTGTAATTGATGAACCATTGAAATAGTTCATCTCTACTTCTTCTTCCGCCTCAGAGAAAATATCTGAATCGATATCTTCATCAAAGAGAACAGGGTTCACAAAGAAAGGTTCAGCCATCGTGTGGATGATTTACATGCCAATGAACTGTCAATCCAACCTGTTCATTAGCGCGTAACGAGAACTTGACAAGTTTATCTTCTATTAAAAAATTTAATAATGCAAAATCCTAAACATAATACAAATATTGAACAACATCATACCTTTTATGATAAAAATTCATTCTCAACTTCAGAGAGATATCTGTAATACACCTTCTTCACGCGTCTAATCCCTCATTTGCGAGTTACATCCAAAATTTAAATTTTCAAACCGGACAAAGTGCACACACCGTTTGGAGATAAACAAAAAGAAGAGCCGAAGATAACGGAATCATTCTCGGCAAAAATAATTTCACATTCATAATGAATAAACAAAAGAGAAAACAAAAACATTTCCCAACAACAAATGAGAAATAGAAAAAAAATTAGAAGTGTGTAGAAAGTAGGAAAAAGAATTGAGTGTGTGTAAAGAGTGGAGGTGTGTAATGAGTATTTATAAAATGGGTCGAAAAAGGGTTGAAAATTAGAGTTTTATGGGACGTGTAATTTACACCAACCAATTATAGTGCATTAGAATTTGAAGTTAAAAATTGGTGTAGGCTACGCCGAGTCTGACGTATAGATTTGATTATGGCTGAATATTTGAAAAAAAAATGAATTTCAAAATTTAACGTTGTGTTTTTTTTATGGCAATTAATGATTTTAATTTTATTTTAAAAAACCTTTAAAATTGGACAAAATTGTCTTCTACCCTCAAGAAATACTTGGAAGTCGCTGACCTTAGTGAAGGGTAATTGGTAAACAAACCGGGCTTCCAAACCCTGTGAGGTAACAAAAACCCAAAATCCAAGAACTGTCCGGCATTCTGCGTAGCCACTTTCCCTTCATCGACGTATCAAATCACGGAGGCCCTCGCTCTTTCTCTCACCTTTCATTCTGGCCGGCGAGATCCACCTTGCTAGATCTCAAGAACTTGCCGGAACCTCACACGCGAGCCACTACTCGTCGGAGTCATACGGTCGAGTGTCGACTCTCTCAGCTTCACCCACTTTATTCTTATAAACTATTTTCTTTAATTCTAATCTCGTCAAGATGAAAGCACTTTTCTTGCTCCTGATATCTCACATAATCTTAAGCCATGTCTTCGGCGAACACATCTTCCCTGCGAATATCGGTAAATCGATCTTTCATCTCCTTCCTTTTTTTTCTTTTCCTATCTTCATATTTGCAAACAATTCGGAAATTGTTCCGTCATTTGAAATAGGTGATGAGTGAATTTCAGTGAATAATTACTTAGGGTTTGTGCTGAAAGAATGCACCTTATGGTCAATTGAGCGTTTTCATGATGCCAAAAGTAACTTTTGATTCTTTGGGTTTATATATGTTTAGTCTTGTTTGTTCTTAATGATCTAACTGCTGAATTTTAGTATACTATGCAAAAAATTTTTGTTTTGTTTTGTTATTATTAGTATTTGAGCTGAATTTTAGTATACTATGCAAAAAAATGTTAATTGTGTAAACAGGTAGCACATTTGGTGGAGGCAGCTCTCGCGAACCGAAATACAAGATCGAATTCCATTCAGAAGATTCCCCTTATCATCCTGTGAGCTTCTGAAACGTGTTTGTTATAAGCCATTGTTTAAGGGGATGCTAATCTATTGTTCTTGTGATTATTTATATCTTTTTCCTTCTGAGGAATTTTCCCCTCTTGAAAATTCTCAAATAGGTCTCTTCCTTTTGTAATTTTATTGAACCTATTTATATCCATTTTACATAATTGAAATACTGTTTAGAAAAATCTCTCGTTGTGTTTGTTCTTTTAATAAAAGGGAAGTTTGTTATTAGTATTAAAAAAAAGTCTGGAAATAAGAGTAATTGGTCCTTTTTGTGAAATTAAGGTTCTAAATTTTTTTTTGACAACTACATACTGACAGTGTTTGGCCAAAACTCCAGACATTTTAGTGACCTAATTTATGGGATTTGTTTTTTAATCATGATATTGTGCCTTTCGAGTAGTTTTCTAAATGTTTGCTTATAACACGGTTATATTTTTGGTGTATTCATAGTCTCTGTGTGCGCGCCTTTAGGTATCTTATTACATCAACTTCCTAAGTATGAGATCCTCTATCCACAGGATGATGATCAGGAGTCTATTGTCATGCCGGACAAAAATGGACAGAAGTTCATTTGTTACTTGCCTAGGGTTGAAAAGGAAAAAAGTGGAAAGCCTGTCATGCAGCAAAATGTTAGCGGCATGATTGTTGAAACTGAGAAAAGGGCTAAACAGAAGACACCAGACGAATTGCTAGAAGTTTTGAATGGTCCATGCTTTGTCAGAGTTAGTATTTGTGGTGACTTATTTAGTGCCTGTTTGGATTGGTTTTTTTTTTTATTTAAAAAAGATACTTTTTATCAAATTTGTATCATCTGGATGCATTTCTGAAAAAAGTATTTTTATTTAAAAAAAGCAAATTATGTGCTTTTTCAAGAAGCCAACAATGTGTTTCTTTTTGAAAAAAGCAAAAGAAAAAACAATTTCTATTAATAAAAGATCTTTTTAAATAAGACATAGATAAAAAAGATCTTTTTTCAAAAGCAAATCTAAACTGACCCCTAGTGGTATCTATTTTGGTCTAAATATTTGCTCAGGAACTTCTTTGGATATATTGTATCGTAATGCTAAAATCGTGTTCATACATTAACTGATGTTATTTATGCAGCAAGAAGGTTGGTGGTCATATGAATTTTGCTATAAAAAGAAGTTGAGACAGCTACATTTGGAGGATGATAAGGTATTACATTTTGACCCCTTTGGATTTAGTCGTCCATTTTCTTTCTATAAGTCTCTCTCTTATTCATCCTCTAGATTTATGCCACATTTTGAAAAAGATTGAGAAGTAGTAGAAATGTGATAGAATAGCTCTTAGGTAGCGTTTGTTTATGGAGACTAGAACTGAGACTAGGCACTGAGACTCAATATTGTGTTTGGTTGGCAAAGACTGGAACTAAAATTTTAGTCTCTGTCCCCAGAATTCCAGTATTTTCAGTACCTCCAGAAAGTGATGACTAAGGGGACTGGGATTTCTGGAGAGAGAGATTGAAATTTTAATAACTTTTTTTACTCAAATACCATCACTCAATATTAAAGTTTCCAATATTAGCCTTTGTCCATTCTCATTGACTTAATTCAATCTCTATTTCCCATTCTCTATCTCTTTGTAAATTTTAAACCAAACACAATAACAAATTTAATTTAGTCTCTAGTCTCTGTCTCTCTGCCAAATGCAGATTGTCATGCATTTTCAGAGCCTGTGTTATGTTTATTTTGGTTTATATAAAATATATAAATGTTATCAATAATTTTAGTCTTAGATTATATGAAAATTCAAATGATTTACAACATTTACATTTTTCTCTGGAAGTTGATTGTTTGAACAAGTTAGTCGAGAAAATAGTTGTTTAGCTTTGTATCATTTGTTTTAACTTAGTATTCTCTTAGCAGATTCTATCATATTACCTTGATTTTGATTCTCTATTTCACCCTCTAATAAGAGGGGTTCTATTTTAAAAGAAAATGACCAAATAGTTCTATGGGATTTCTGGAGCTGGAACCACCAGCATGAATCATGTTTGGAGCAGGTTCATCTACAGTAAAGTTTGTGTCCTTATTTTGGGGGGGCCCATATATTTTATCCTTAATTGATCACTGATAATAGAAGTCATTGATTGTCATAAATCTTACTGGTTGGAGCCTTTTTCTTGATCATCAATATTGAAGTGCTTATAGCAATTCTTTCATATAATTTTTGGTCAATTACTCCACAATAATCACTATTGTTATTGGAGATTTAAAAAACAATCTCATGTCCACTGATCAGTTCATTTTCCTTGTTATAGGTGGTCCAGGAGTTTGTATTGGGAGTTTATGATCCAGAGGCTACAGCTGCCTATAACCAAAATCTTTCCGACATTTCTACGTTAAAAGATCCCCGCTCAAAAGATGCATCTCAAAGGTACCTTCTCATGACTGTTACATTAGTGTGAAGATGGGGTTAACTTTTGGAGAATCGGTTTTACACAAAAATTCTGGGATGTAAACAAACAAGCTTTGTACATTATGTTCTTTCAGGTATCATGCTCATCAATATACAAATGGAACTACTTGTGATCTTACAAGTAAACCACGAGAGACTGAGGTATGAAATCCACCAAAATGTAGTTCTTTTTCCTTTTGAAAATTATAGTGATTTCATTAAAAACTCTCATCACAGGTGAGGTTTGTATGCTCAGAACCCAGAGCAATGATAAGTTCAATCACTGAAATTTCCACTTGCAAATATGCAATTACAATTCAGTGCCCTACATTATGCAAGCACCCGTAAGCTCTCTCTCTCTCTCTCTAGTATGTTGGACTAGACACTGTATTGTGTGTGTGTACATCTGAAAGTGAGTACTCTCTCTTTCTCTCTCTAGTATGTTAAGTTGGACTAGACACTGTATTGTGTGTACATCTGAAAGTGAGTACACCGAATACCCCAACTCTAACTCAGACAGGGATTTACCTCATTGTCCTCCACTGGATCACCACTCTTGCCGCCGGACCACCTATCCGGCCAGGAGTAGTGATCTCCACTTCAAAAATTTTCTCGTCCCCCAGTACTATCAAACAAAGGACAGAGTGAATTTCTTGTGTTCCAGCCTTGGTCTCTTTGTCTATCTGTCTATCTATCTATGTATCTATCTATCCCATATCTATCTATCTATCTATCTATCCCATTTGATTTCACTCCATTAGGATTCTTATTGTATTTTTATCTCCTGGTAACCTATCTTTGCCTGATGTCTTAGGATTCTTTTTTAATATTATTTCTCTTAAATAACTATAATTGAGTTATAAAATGTGTTTAACCTTAGCTTTTTTCATATTCTCTTACTCTCTAGGTTACTCTATGCTTTCAATGTTAATGTTAGTTCTTTTTAATTGGTATAAATTGAGTTAAAATGTAATCCATTCTCTCCTTTCATACTCCTTTTTATATTCACTATATAAATGAAACATTCACTTCATACTTTTTCTTTTCCTCCTTACATAATCTCATACCTCTTTCGCTCTCTTTCCCTCCAACTCTGCTATTTTTTTTCCACAACTATTTGAAGAATTCACTTGATGACTATAGTTTTTAGTTTTATGTTTTTAGTTTGCTAAGTGTATGTACCATGTGATTGTGTAATTGTATTTATTAGTTTTTCGATTTTTTGTGTAATTGTTTTCACTAGTTATATTGTGCCTTTGTCTCCTATATACGAATAAAATTTAATAGAATGTTTTTGTAATTGTATTCACGTAGTTTTTTCTTCTTTTTAATTTACCTGTAGATTGTTTCAAGAGGAGAGACCAGTGTGGCACACCATCGATTGTAATGCTCTCCCAAAGGATTACAAGGAAGATGATAAAGTTAGAGTAGAAAACAGAGACATGGAGATAGTTATGGTTACAGATTCTGAAATTAATTATTCAGAGTAATCATGTAAAAGTAAACAATGATAGCGGGTAAAAAGAGCGAGAAAGCTAATTGTATTTTGTAATTTGTACAGTGAGAAAAAAGGTAATACTTCTCAGCCAGAAAGTGCTTCACGAAACTCTTTTTACTAACAGTGGATTGATATGGTATTCTTAATCTTAAGCTTCTCTCCCTTGAGCAGTTCTTTTTCTTTTTGGTGTTAATCTCGTGAGAATCATATTATATCGGAGAGTAGTGGTCAATTGTAATGGAAAGACGGAAAGTAGAATAATTTTAATCTTTCTTATTCATGTTGCAAAGCAGGCTCACGAAGAATGCTCCCTGATTCAACACATTTCTCTTCCAACAATTTACCTAATGGAAGCCATCGGCAGAATACACCATATTGTTTTGCTGGAACAAAGGCTCCTGAAAAATGCAAGATTGACTGGTTTTCCATCACAATAACACGAGTCGAATGCAGCAACTCTCCATCCAACTGCTCAGTTTCTCTCAATAAAAGTGTTTTTACAATAACACTAAATCCACTAGAATGCTGCCATGAAGAGATCACTCTTAGGTTTCTCAAACTTGACCTAAGCCAACCACCCAAATCCAAAAAAGAACATATCATGTTTTGCCTGAAACCAAATGACTGCCAAATTATCCAAGACTTACTGCAATCACAAATGCAATGGAGAGTTAACAAAGTGATCTAACAAACCGAAATGAAGCTATAGGAATTACATCATTCAAAACCGACTAGACAATGAGCTTTATATTTTTCTGAGGTAGATAATTTCCAATCCCAATCCCAATTTTCTTTCTCCTTCCAATGACACTTCCTTTTTAACAACCACCAGTATCCCTTCGCAGATGAGTAGATACAACAACTCAAAGTTCAATAGTTAAAATTTCAGTTTCTATTCATCCACAAAGTCTCGAATATGCAAATCAAAGTCTAACATACAACCAGGCAGAAGCCAAGCAAAGAATCAAACAAAACAGAGTTGTCAAAATTACCAATGCCTACATCTCTAAACACAGAGAGAGAGCCTTGGTTATGCTTTTTGTATAAGAGGATGCTAGGTTTCTTATTGCTGCTTAGTGTGTGTGTTCTTCACTTCATAACTAGTTGGGTTTTTAAAATGAATGAAAGGGAACGAAATGATAAAAGTGAGCAAGAGAGGAATGAAGGGCCCCCGACATCTTCTCACCAAGTCACCATGCATGTGTAACACGCGTAGTAGAGAGGGCACAATGACGGCACAACAATCTTGTGTTACACCTACTCAACCCAATATACTTGCATCACACCCTTTCTTGAATTATTTAGTGTTCATACAATTCTATGGAATGACAAATTAAAAAGAAAATTAAGAAAATGATGATATATGGAATTGCCAAATTAGTAGTATGGGAAATAACCTATCACATATCACATATATTCACTACCTAAACTACATCATCCCGCTATTTACATGGAACTGTTATTATCATGAGTATACGCTCAAATTGGTTCTCCAAATTTTTATTATCTTTCATTTTCATTTATTTTACTGCGAAAGAACCGTTTTCCCAGATCCAACTGCAGCGTCTATCAAAGCCAAGTACTCAGTTATGGCTTCCCCTTCTATGTTCACTTCAATGTCATAGTCAGTCAGTGCATCAGCCTTATCTATTTCTGCAGAAAGCTCGTCTTCCATCTCCACATCTCGCTCTTCTGCTTTGATGAGATCCAATGGATCTTCAACATCATTAATTTGGTCTACCATTTCAGAAACAGTGTTATCTGGTAAAGGAGCAGATGAACTTGCACTGCCATCAGGAGCAGGAGTTGGAATTGCTTCAGCCGTACATGTGGGGTCAGCCTCAGGCAGTGCCGTCAGCCTTTGGATTACTTCTTCTAAAGTGCCGCCAACCTCGAAAGCAGCAACCACTGCAAACACGAAGCATTATCAGAATCTAGCATAACCGGGTTCAACCGAAGCATATCATTGCTTGTTATATCTAAATTTAACTTTTGTACCTCTTGATCTTTCAAAACCCATGCGTACAACTTTTTCAATTTGAGTTTCCATTGCTTGTTTCTGTCTCTTCCTTTTCCTTGACTCAATATGAACCTTCATGTTGGTGAATCAGTCAGCAGAAGAAATATTGGTTGCAAGTTAATGAAGAAAATGGTAAAAAAAATAATGCTAATAATAACCTGCAAAGCAGAATTAGTTTCCGGATTTGTCAAATCATCCAATGCCTTCTGAGTGTCATTTTCATTTCTTCGAAGGGCTTCAGCAGCCAGCTCCTTGTCAAACCTGTCAGATTTAGAAGCACTAACTTAAAAGTTTAACTAGTATATTATGAAAGTTTTGCTAGCCAAGCAGCTTTATAGTGATGGTCTAACAGATTATTTAGCTAGTGGATAACAGATGCTGCCCCACGAATACATTGTGTGTAACTGTTTTGGGCTAGGATCTCATAAGTCATAACTCAGATCTCTGTATACATATGCCTCTTTCCATAAGCTCTATATATAGACACAGAAAATAGAACCTACTGTATGATGGACATCCTCTAAATCTCCAATCAAGGAACAATAGAAAACAAATAACAGAGATGTAACCAACCACAGTTTAACAAATAACAGTACCAACAATAGAAAACCGAAATCAATAAATCAAGCTCACCCAATAGAGACCAATTCCTTCAACCTCTCCAGATCAACAGCTTTCTTCAAAGGTGTCATCCCATACCGCTTTTGCTCCCTGGCAGAGAAAAATATTTAACATACAAAGGAGTGCCACTAAATATAGCAGTCAATAAACATTAAGTAACAACCACCTAATTTCATTTCTTCTCCGGATATCTTCCTCCTGTTTCTGCAATTTCTTCGTTTTCTCCTCAGCAAGGAAATCAATGGCACTTCCCACATCCTGATTGTTCATTCGCAGTGCTCTCTTTGCATCACGTTCTTTATAGCCCATGCTCATAAGAAATGATAAGGCTTCATCTGGGACTTGAAGCTGGAATAAAACAGAGCATTGTTTACAAGGAGAAAACAAAGAAAAACTGGCAATCTATTCAGCTAGACTATTTGCTCATTTTCCACTTATTTAAAAGGGAAAATGGACAAGCAAATAAAAGGGTCAATATTAGCTGGTACCCTGAAAGTTCAAAATTAGAGGCATAATTCTTAATGCTACAGAAGCTTGAGCTCTCATTTAATCTTTATTTCATGGCATATGCATTAGCAACCAACCAGAATGGTGAACAATCAAGAAGACGAAAGGAAACAAGTAAATATGACTACAAATGTTGATTTATTTATTGTTTCATAATTTATGTCAAAATGCTATAGCAGTTGGACAAACCTGGACAAATTTTGCTTTTGCAGAATCTAATGCTTTTCTTGATTTATCCAACTGGCCACTATGATATGCAACCACCCCCTCAAGCAGCTCCAGTCTCAAATGTCTGTGTAGAGTTAAATAAATTAATCTCCTTACAGGTTTAAGAAATTAAGTATTAACTTGAAGTTGAGGAATAGAAATTATTAGTGAAAATCTACTAAATAGAAGCTGAACAATATACACAAACAACTCACAATGCTAGTTCTGGATAGCGCCCTCCTTGTAATAGTCTGAGGCGGAAAGAATCCTTCCCATGAGCACGTTCAATTCCCCCCCTAGCCATTTCAAGACGCTTTCCTGCATCTGAGAGCCATTTGATGTCTCGTATCATAAAGTAGCACCACACCATGTCTATTTGCAGAATTGGAACATTGTCAATAAGCTGAGTGGACAAAAAGACAGAAATAACTTCAAATTAGGCATTAGAGCATACAGGGGAAAATATATTAAAACAAAAGAACAGGAATTAAGTTTCTCTGGTCTTGGAGCAGCAAAAGGGACCCAAAAATTAAGTTAAACATAAGAAACACGTTAATGATCATTAGTGTTTTCCCCTTATTATTGCACTTCATAGATAAGCATGCACTCCATACGAAATGAAGTTAGATGCTGTTTTAGGTGAATTACTGAGTTCAAAGTACTTTGCTCCGAATCAAATGCAGCTCTATCTATTCAACGTTATCCTCCTTGATTGAAAGCCTCATTATAAAATAATTGTTTCCAATAAACACTCTAAGGGGGGAAAGGCTACTCTGATGTCAATTAGTTTTGAGGGGGAAAACAAAAAGGAATAGCAGCTAAGCAATGAAGTAAAATGACTAACAATATAAAATCACAGTATAGCATCACTTGGCTCAAACTAATACTAGGTAACTGAATTCATTCACTCACCTCAATAACTTTTGGATCACAAAGTGAGAATGACTCCTGCAAAAGAAAATAAGTCTTGAACTTTGAAATTTACTGTATTGGGGGGAAAAACAGAAAATGAAACAAACCAACAATGATGATCAGGAACGCTACTAGCATTATTCAGCTTCAGAACTGTCTATTTTAAAATCATATTTGAAATAATATACAGCTCTTGCTTAAATAGAGGAAAATCATCAGGAACTGACCTCTCCCATGCTAAGCACTGCTAGTGCATCTGTGTAATTTCCCTGTCTAATAAGACGTTTCCCCTTTGCA
>JASCZI010061441.1:3356-13396 GCA_036250425.1 Stylosanthes scabra
TATTCTTTCCCCTGTTTCATTATTTTTCTGCATTGATTTGGCATGGATTTTTTATTTATGTGTCTTATACCCTTGTTTTCTAGTAAGTTTTGTTATCTAATTCCCTTGCTTTTTAATCTTTCTTTGTGTTGATGCTCAAATGTGTGTTTGTTGACTTTTCTTGGTAATTTCCATGGCTTTTGGTGTTTAAGTGTTTGTTGATTTTTTATTGCATTGAACACATAGAACATTTTGGTTATCTCTCTAGCAAGTTGGTATCAAGGCTGAGGTAAATTTATTTCTTCACCTGTACAATAGAAGAAATGTTTGAGTGCCTTTGAAAGGGTTATTATAGATGGGCTTTCAATGAAACTGCTACCATTAAACCACTCAACCAATAATGAGAAATTATCTTCACTAAGAACATAATTTGACAATTTGTTTAGAGAGTGAAAGATGTCATGTGTGCTTGGTGGTGTTGAATTTTCTCTAAGTTAACCACTTTCAGTAATTGGAAGTCAATAATTCCCCATTCATTGCACAAATCACATCAAAAACACCACTTTTATTGCTTCAACCTATTTTGCATCAAAAAGCTTTCAGAATCCAATTTGGATCAAGGTTGGAGAAAAGAAGAAATAAAGTGATGTAGTATCAACCTCTTTTGCATACAAAAACTGCTTATTGGAAATTTCATTTAGTTCTCGCTGTCATTAATCCAAAAAAAAAAAAATAGCTTCGAAAAAAAAGCGTGCCAATAGCTTCAAAAGCGTGGCCATTTGTAATTGGTACGCTTTTGACCCCCTTTTCGATACGCTTTAAAAGCGTAGCTAAAAGGGGTTTTTCTTGTAGTGAATATTCAAGAAATATAAACCAAATGAACGGAATTTTAAGATACAATGAACAGATTGCTAAATCATGATGAACAGAATTTACATTTAGTCAAAGTGCTATTGACACACAATAGCAGCAACAACAATCATTGTTCAACATAAATAACAGGAATAAAAACAAATAAAAAGGGAATAAGCAACAACATTGAAATCTCACTTTGGATAAGGATCACAAAAACAATTAAAAAAGAATCAGCAACAACAACTTAGCAGGGTTCAACAGATTCCTAAATAGGAGAAACAACAATCAAGCAATGAACAATGAGATTTCAACATTTTGGTATGTCAATGGAACGAATAGAAATTTCAAATAGCATGAACAAAATTTTTAAATAGTACGAACAGAATATTCAAACATAGATTCAAACACTTGCACTCAGATTTCAACATTCAAGGTTTTCAAATGCATATTCAAAGCACTTGGAAACATATTTCATTAAAAAATGTGATGAACTAAAAACCTAAAACCTAAATATTCAAAATGTCAAGTATATTACCTTTTTTGATTTCGATTGAGTAGAACCTAATGCAATTGATGAACACATATTCAATATTCAAGGTTTTTAAACACAGAATCAAACACTTGCACAAAAATTTCATAAAAATATGTGATATATAGAAAACCTAATTTACTCTTATTCATTCAAAATGTGATTAACAGAAAAGTGTGTTACCTTTTTTGTGCTCGATTGAACTAATGTTGCTGCTTGATTGAGCTAAATGTTGCTCGATTGAAGACTCTGAAGCTCAATTAAAGGTGGATTGAAGTTCAATGCTCTTTGATTCCTCTTCGTAATGCTTTGATTGGAGGTGGAAGAGGGAGAGGGAGGAGGACGAGGAGAAAGAAGTGGAGGCAGAAGAAGAAGAAGAAACAATAGCAGCAATAGTGTTGTAGGTATGTGCGTGAATACACCCGTGTAAAGTGAGAGTGGGGAAGATTTACTTGGTTTGCTTGGTTATATATACACCTAGCAGTATTGTTTACTTAAATAGACTAATCACAAGCCTTATGACAGTATATGACTATAACTTCCAATATGATATAACTACTAAAAAAAATTATTGTCACTGCACACGAACGCTCTTCTTTTATATCTATTATAAAATATTTTATTTGCTAGAAATACAATTTTTAAAATAATTGTAAAATTTAAAATATGTTGCATCAAAACTACTTTATTGTATGAAAATTTTATAATGTAAGAAGAATTTAAAATATCTATTTAATGTAATAATAGTTCAATGCAAAAACGATAAATACTAGAAATGTAACAATAACTCAATAAGACATGATGTAATATTTTTAATCACTATTATTATTATTATTATTATTATTATTATTATTATTATTATTATTATTATTATTATTATTATTATTATTATTATTATTATTATTATTATTATTTGAAATGTATTGTAATCTTTTTTGGGCATTAAATGTTTTGTACTCTTAATATTATTTTTTCTTTTCCGATGAAATGTAATTGGCATAGGTCTTATTGTCTGAGACCAAAATCAACATTGGCCCAGTAAAAATCTATTACTGTGATGCACCATTTAACAAAGGATTATATCTAACCTAATTCGTATTTGTAGACAATGTGTTGAAACTCCACTGCAAAGTGAGGTACAATAAAAGTACAATTGAGGAATAAACAATGCTGCGTCAGTGACCAGCCTAGCTGTAGAACCAGGTGTCCCTATGGCATTGGGACACAACTTATCTATATGTGTAGTAGATGTTTTGTATGCATCTTGATGAACCCATATTTCATGATAAAATATGTGTTATATTTGATGGGTTTATCAACCTAAAACCACATAACCACTTGTGAATAACCATGTTTGTGAACCTTTGCCATGATTGTTCTAAGTTTGTTAAACATGCTAAATTAGCCTTAGAATTGAGTGAAATTTGTATAATCTCATCCCTCTTGGTACCTTGATATGTTTGCTAGTGTATTTCAGGATTTTAGGGATTGAGAAATGTTTGGGAAAGGCTAAAGAAACCATTGGAAGCAAAGGATTCATGAAGAGAAACCAAGAAGGGAAGAATGTTGCTAGAAGAGTTGCTAGCAGGTTGCATAAGCAACTAAGGGAGTTGCACACGCAACTCTGCATGTTGCACAAGCAACTCTGCTAGCAAGCATAAGTTGCGCACGCAATAATTGAGGTTGCGCACACAACCTGTTGTTGCCAGCAGCTTTGCTTGCGCAGTGAATGATGATGCACACGCATCCTGCACCTTGGCAGCACCCAAATTGGAGGCTAGAATTGGAATTTCAAGTCTTGGGGCCTAGGTCAAGCTTCTTTGATGCCCAAATTCACTCTATATAAAGGGAGAGTAGCTAAAGCACAAGGGAGACTTTTTCACCACACACGACCATTAGGATTATTTCCATAGTTTAGAGACTTTAGGAGGAATTTGTGAGAGTTTTCAATCTCTCTCATTTTCTCTCATCTAGTTCATAGTGTTCTTTATTTTCTCTTCCAATTTCCAGCCCTCACTAGCCAAACTCTTTCTTTTAATTCATGTTTGAATGCTTGTTAATTATTTCTCTTGTTTAATTAATGCAATCTACACTTGTTTCTTTAATCTATTTCTCTATTTTTCATTTCTAGTTTTCATGTTCTTATGTTTTTATCTTGATCTTGCTGAATTTTATTTTCTCTTATGATCTATTGCTATTTTCTTATTTCTTTAGTGATAATTGTTGATTCTCTTGCTTCTTTACTCCAATGATCATCTTGATTTGTTATTTCTCTTGCTATTTACCATGTTTATTTACTACGCCCACGAAGTGTTTGATGTTTTGTTTCTTATAATTATGGAGTAGTGTTCTTATGCCTTGGTCATGGGTTGAAGTGTGGATGATCTTAGCCACTAATCCCTAAGGATAAGAATGGGTTAAGGCCCGGGTTAAAACTGTTCTAATAACGCTATGCCAATGGCAATAACGGGAGAACCTTAAATGAGACAGACTCAATTCGGTGCAAAGTACACCATTGGTGAGTTCTTCCTGGTGACGCAGGATTTACTCGAGCTCTGTTGAGACCTTGGTTCTACGTTATTGTGTATGCATAGGACGTTCGGAACAGGGTTAATTCCACCCATTCGACCGTTTGACAGAATGGGCTTTGTGCCTTACGTTACAACCATTCATAATTGGGATTAGTGGTGATCATAGGGACACATTATACTCCAACCCAAGACCAAACACCCTTTATCATCATCAGATCTATCTTTGTTTTTTTTTCCTTCTTGTTACTGATACTCAACCATTGCAACCCCGATATTTTCACAACCATTCGCGAGCCACAATATTTCAATTCCTAGGGAGAACGACCCGAGTTCAATACTTGGTATTTTTAATTGGTTGCAAGCTCTGTGACACCTTTCTTGTTGACGAACCTCGTTGTCAATCTCACAATTGGTTTGGACTCCTCTACAACGATACTCTCTGTGTTTAAAATCAAAGAATTCCGAACCGGTCACGAGAACAGCCGCTGGGCGTCCGTCAAATGGCATCGTTGCCGGGGAATTGAAAACATGTGCGCTTATTTTTGGTTGTTCGTAAATATGTTAATAGTGTAAATAGTCTATTTGTTTGGTTTTTAGAGTAGTTATTTTATTTTTTGCTTTATGTGTTACTGGGATTTTCTGAGTGAAACAAGGAATGTCGCTATCAAGGATGTTCACCAAGGCTTGAGTGGACAAATGATGGAGGGAACCTACTCGTATGATCAAAGATACACTCCATGGAATCCTCCACCCTACCAACACCATGCTCCTGAATATAATGCACACCAATCCAATGGATTTGGTGATGCATATTATGGGTATGAAGATTCTCTGTCACCATATCCACCTTCGCAAGGCAACATCGAAGACATCCTTCAAGTCTTGCTCCAAGAGAGGAAAGAGATTCGGGAAGCTCAAAAGTAAATTGAGGCTTAACTAGCCATCCTAACATAACTCGTAACTCATTTGGTCACTCTATTCGTTTCTAGTAACTCAAACACCTCCCAACCTTCAAACTCCGGAAACCAAGAAGAAAGGGAAGATGCACTGCTACATGAAGAGGATGTTGAAAATCTTAATCATAAAAGGTGCATGAGTGCCTAAAAGAGCTTGAAGAGGAAAATGTTGATCAAGAGGTGACAGACGAGGATAAAGAGTCAAAGGGGATGTAGATTATTCAGTCCGCTTCATCTGAAGCAACCCCTTCCGAGTCACCATCCAAATTACACTTCAAGTGGGTAAATCCTTCTGCCATGAATTTCCTTGGCCCACAACACTATGTCTTGTTGGAGATAGATGGTCAACTTAGAGCTCTTTGTGGGGTGTTGGACAAAAAGAAAATGGACTCTTTGGGGTTGGATAAATCAAGGTTCATCACTTGTGGGGAATCAAAATTCAAAGCCTATAGTGGACATCTTCACAAGCTTCACAACAATAGAACCAAGGTTGGAGCATTGAATTTGAGAAAACATTTGGGACCTTGGCAATCTCAAGAGAAGCTTGTAGATTCACATAGCAATGGGTGGACTAACCAATTTTGGGATCCCAAAAAAAGCTATAAGAATCAACACTTTTGGGGAGTCATTGCTTGCATTGGAGCTTTTAGAGACTTGTTGAACATGAATTAGGATCCCATAGAGAATACGAAGTTCAAGCATTGGTGGGGATTCAAGGATGAGTTCAAGCACAAGCCACCATAACAAGAAACCACCATTCAACAATGTCCAACTTAAGGACACTAAACAAAAATGCTAGGTGGAAGATAACCCACCATGGTAACAAATTCCAATCTTTACTCTTTTCTTGTGTTTTGTAGATAGTTGTTTGTGAAGGATTGGTTTTCTAAAGAAATAAGAGAGTTAGGAACAAGATTTTGCATTCTTGATGCATGAGATTTGAAAACATTTGATGAAAATTTGATCTTGTTCCTCTCAAGTTGCTTGAGCAACCTTCAAAGTTGCACAAGCAACTTTCTGAATTTGCAAAGTTGCGTGTGCAACATGCTATGTTGTGCACGCAACGACCACTTTGGCAGCAAGCAATTTTCGCGTCACCAAGAGTTGCGTGTGCAATGCAGCAAGCACCATTTCGACGCCTCCATTTGTTGCGTGCGCAACACTTGTTGTTGCGTGCGCAACTCGCCCCCCAATCCCTCATTCATGTTTTTAAATGCCCAAAAACCATTTCCAAACCTTCATTTCATCATTTCATCACTTCCACAACTCCATTCACACTCATTCTCTCATCTTCATATCATTGGTACACACCAACTACCATCATCCATCTTCATTATCATCATCAAGTAAGTACACCTTATAACCATTCATCTCATCTCATCATCCATTTTCATGGTAACATAGCTCATGTAGTGGTAGTTTTAGGCAATGTTAGTTTGGTTAGCAAACTAGGATTAGAAGACCAATTGTATGCTTCTTGACACTCATTGATACTTGTTGATTTCTAATGGTGCTTTGTGATTGTAATTGGGGATTGAACACTTGGTGTTTACACAAATTTCATGTTTTACAAAACTTGCACATCAAGTGTTCGATAAAATGCCCCAAAGCAAAATTCATTTCAATTTTGGTATAATCCTTGCTTTGCAAGTTGAACTATGATTTGCTTTGGTCTTTGAGTGATTTTGATGCCAAAATTGAAATGATTTGATGCTTAGATGTGCACTCCATAGTTTATATGCATGATTAATCATGTTATTGAGAATTGTTCTCATAACCAACAATAATTGCTTGTTTGGTAAAGTGCTTTAACATTAACATTGCTCCCAATTTATATGCTTGATCACCATATATTTGGTCTTTGTTCATCATCATGAATGCCAAACATTGTTGCATAGATTGATTGAAAATGGTTAGCTTGCCTAATTATTTGACATATGAGATTTGATAAGTGTTAGAGTTTATGTGAAAATAGCACTTGAATGCTTGAAATGCACTTGACCTTGGTTGATTCCATAACTCTAATACTTGCTTTCTTTACTTCATATACCATCTCACATGGTTTCCCTCATATGAACTCTTTATTTCACAGATGGCAAGCAAAGGAAAAGCACTGGCAAAAGCACAATCCACTAGAGCCCGTGGTTCAACCTCTCAACAACAACCTCCGCTTGAAATCCAATTTTATGAAACCCCCGCACATGCGGAAAGAGCTAAGACCCTTGAAGAGAGAAGAGTCATTCATGAGCGTACCATCAAGTTTCCTAGGGGAAAAGACACCTTTGAGGAATGGATATTGGCAAGAGGATGGGACTTCATGTATGAACCAAGTATCCCAATCAATCTATCATGGGTGCGGGAGTTTTATGCAAACAGGGCTAAGAAAGACCAGCGTGAGATATTTCTGAGGGGGAAGAAGATGCCATGCTCTGTAAGCACCATTGAGAAAGTCTTAAATATTTCCAAGTTTGAAGGAAAATGTGGATACTTAGAAATCTCTGTTGAACATGGATGATGTGCTCAAGGTCATTGGTAAGGAAGGAGCCACATGGTGGGAGGATCTACGCAACCCAGTCATACCAACCAGGCCCAAGAAGAAGATTCTGAACTATGAAGCTTGGATGTGGCTGAAACTTATTATGTGCAACATCAACCCCACTAGGCATGAAACCACTTTGAGCATGGAGATAGTTTTTCCGATCTATGCCCTCATGATGGATATGCCTGTTTCCCTCCCTTCAGTCATGATCTATGCAATGAATACCGATCCCACCAAATCAAAGAATCATCTGCTCTTATATCCTATGTTCATTACCAAATGGGCCCAAGATAATAATGTTCCAAAACTCCCGAGGGATGTGATACTGAAAATTCCGAAGTCCCAGCAGTTTTTCCCTTACGGAAAGTGGCGTGAGGAGGAGGAAGAAGTTGGACCTCCCGTTCCACCACCAGCAGCCCCTGCGGATATCCCCGCACCCTCCGCTCCTAGCTTACCTGAGCCTTCGAGGAGGTATCTCATGAGGGCGCTCTGGCGAAATGAGCGTATCATGCGTAGGCATGAACAACTGATGCTCATGTTACATCCGAGATTGGACACTTCAGGATTAGAGCAAATATCTTCTTCGGAAATCTCTCAGAATCAGCAGGAACAAGGAGCCGGATCGACAGAAAAGGAAGATGCAGAAGAGGATGAGGACTTTCAGAATGCTGGGGCAACTGGGGATGCGAGCACGTATGCAGGAGGGGAGTCCACGGAAGATGAGTAGATCATGAGCGGCTTGGCGGAGCAACACTTCATACTTGGTGCACAGAGGATTGTGCACATTTTAAGCGTGGGGTAGTAGGACTCCGCAACTTTCACAAACAATTTGGTCTATTTTAATTCTAGTTGAACTATTTCTATGCTTTCCTAGTAGTTAGTTGTTTGTTTAATCGTAGAACTCTGGTAGTTAAACTTGCTGAGATTGGATGTCCTCTGAAAAACATTACTGAGTTTTTCTATTTTGAAAACTAACATCCAATCAGTTTCTTCTCTGATGGATGGTAATTGTACTTCAAACAGGATTTCTAATTGTGTGCCTTTTTTGGGACCCCACCATGAAAAATTTCTTTGAAAACCTTTTAAAACTTGATCTTCACACCTGATTTGAAAATTTTCTAATCATAGAATAGAGTGAAAGAACACACAACATAGAGAGATTTGAGCCTTAAACAAGGTGGTTCCACATTTCAATGAACCACTATTTTCTTCTTGTGTGTTATTTCCTTTTCTATGATTGTAATTCATGAATTAATTGATTATATATGTCCATCATTGTTTATATTGTGTGCATTCATATAATTGAGGCCTTTGTTTTCAAAAGCTCATTTACCAAATGGCCTAAACCTTGAAAATCATCCTTGAAACCAACTTTGAGCTTTAATACCCCTTTATTCAAATTTAGCTCATTACAAGCCTTGAAAGTGCAAAACCATGATTGTCCTTACTTGATCTTTGATTAATATTGGATTTAGTGGTTAAGCATTATTGAGAGAAGAAAAGAAAGGGAATTGAGAACGATAATACATTGTGAGTGGGTGAAAATGGGTTTTCAAAAGAAGAAATATCTTAAGGCATTTGGGAATAGCATGCATGCATGAAAATATACACATCATAGGCATTTACACTTGCACAATTGCACAAGCTATCAAGAAAAGAGAAAAGTGACAATAAAATATGTTTGAAAAAAAAAAAGAAAAGAGGAAATAGAAAAATGAAAAGAAAATAGAAAGAAAAGAAAAAGAAAAGTCTTTTGTCACTTTAAAGTATCAAAACAAAAGCTACCAAATAAGCAAGTGCACATGCCATAATCATTCATTATAGAAAAAATGCATCACATGTATCTTCAAATTGCATTGTGAGTCTTAAGGTTGAGAAACATTTGGGTTAGAGTGAAGAAAAGGGAGAGCTAGGTGCATCCTTTATTAATCAAAGATTCGAGTCTTCAAGCTCACTTAGCCAAATATGAATTCCTACCTTCACCTTAGCCCCATTACAACCATGAAAAGCCCTCTTGATGTTGCACACATATATACATTTGATGTTGATTGGTTAAATGAAAATTAATTTGTGAAAAGCAAGATTAAAAAGGGATTGAGAGTTTTTGACCCTAGACACTTGAGTGAATAGAGTGTATACACATCCGTTAAGGGGTTCTTAAGCTCGCCTCTGTGATTAAGAACATTCCTTATGGTGTAAGTCAAGTTTAAATCCTTTTGAACTTAACTGTTTTTAGGGTAGTATTTGCTGTAATACTTTTACCCATACTCTTGCGCATGATTATCTAATCTCTCTTTGAATGTCATGTCATCCATAAGATTGATCCTTGTGCATTCTCCCCTTTATGACTCTTGAATTCATTTTGTACAGATTAAGAAATTCCATTCATCTCTTGGTTTTATTCACTTGAGCATGAGGACATGCTAATTTTTAAGAGTGGGGTATTTTCATGAACCCATATTTCATGATAAAATATGCGTTATATTTGATGGGTTTATCAACCTAAAATCACATAATCGCTTGTGAATAACCATGTTTGTGAACGTTTGCCATGATTGTTCTAAGTTTGTTAAACATGCTAAATTAGCCTTAGAATTGAGTGAAATTTGTATAATCTCATCCCTCTTGGTACCTTGATATGTTTGCTAGTG
>JASCZI010061444.1:0-15969 GCA_036250425.1 Stylosanthes scabra
TTCAAGATCTTCATTGATAGTCCTTTTGTTGTCATTCGTTATTTGGTTGTCATTCATCAAAACCTAAGACATAAACCTTTGCATGCATATATCATGGTTTACATCATACACCCAAATTCTCTCACATTTCAAAACCCTAACCCTCACTAAACCTCACATATCTTCCAATCCATCAATACCCACTAGAAACTTCTTACATATTCGGATCCTTGCAAAATTTCCTTCGATTCTATCCGATTAAAATTTGCAACCATGCCTCGTGTCAAGAGACCATCAAAGAAGACAAGAGGAACATCATCTTCCATGGAGCCACCACCTCAAGGTCATCCTATGGCTCAATGGTTCTCAAACAAAGAGGATTTTGATCTCTACATGTCGAATTTTGCACCAAGGAAAGTTGTTCCTCCAAGGTACTTAGAACCCCACTTCTTTGATCAACATCAATACCCTAATTTGTTAGCTATATTGGTTAGGCAAAACCTAGTAAATTGCATGAAAATTAAGGATTGCTTTTATCCGGATTTAATTGCTATTGCCTATACCACTCTTGATGTTGAATTTGAAGAGGATGATATGATATTCTCATTCAAGTTAGGAGGAAACACATATCCACTTGAATCTAGTGAATTATGTGGAATTTGGAAATTGGATTATAGTGGTGAACAAATTGAAATTGGTAATCCAAATGAGGAGTTTAAGAGGAATTATTCTAAGGAAAATGCATGCACTATGTTCAACATTCCTTTTGGGATACCAAAGCCTACCGTTGGTCATCTAAGTGTTGAACATCGCCTATTGCATTATTTCATTACATATGTCTTGGTTCCTAACGAATGGTAATCATGGCTTGATTTTGGATGAAGATTTAGAGATAATATGGCGAATGGCAAACGGGCACAAAATCAATTGGGTTAACTTGATTGAAACTCACATGAGGCGAATCAAGCAGGGAAATTCTAAGGGTTTGCCTTATGCTATTCTTTGGACAACCCTTTTAAATACCTTGGCATAGACCTTTCTCAAGCCAAGAAGAAGGAGCTTGGGTACAACCATTGTATTGATACACATGTTCTAAACTACATGAAAAGAAATGAACATGAGGCTCCACAACAAGAAGAAAGAGAAGAAGGGGAACAAGGAGATCAAGGAACACATGAAGAACAAGCTACACATCAAGAAGAGCAACCCTCAATGATGGACCTAATGAGGGAGTTGCAATTGATCAACCGCAATATTGGAAAAATTGGTAGAAGACTCCATAGGGTTGAACAACATTTGGGAATCCAAGATGATGAAGAAGACCAAGATTGATCATGAGGCTTCTTCATTTAGTTATCCTTATTTGCTTTATTTGCTTATGTTTATGAACTAACGCTTAGTAAGTTTTAGGATTTGGCTTTGGTTAATGTTGTTTATGGATTTGTTTCATGACTATGTTTTATGCTTGTTGAAACTATCTATGCATGCTTGTTCTTATATATTTGTTTTGATGAATGACTAAATAGGTTTGGTACACCTATTTTAGTTAGTATGCATGATTTGATAATCTTTAGGGGGAATATCATGATTTATTATTTTCCTAGTTCTTTTTGATAATGTCAAAAGGGGGAAAATAATTGAGGATATATATATGATATTTATGTTTTTGAAAACCTATTTGATATTGATCGAGATTGAATATGCACCCACAAAGGGGGAAATATGCAAAGTTTTAGGGGAAACTCTTGCAAAATTTCCAAAATGTTTGATAACAAGTGCATATGCTATGTTTTATCAAAAAGCTATGTTTTATCAAAAATATTGCTTTCAAATCTTTTTACTAATATTCATATCCTCAAAAATGTTTGTCATTATCAAAAAGGGGGAAATTATAAACCATGTTACAATATGCATGCAAGGTTTATATGATTAGGTTTTGATGAATGACAACCATTATGGAATTGACGACACCATCGAAGGATTTGAGGATTCGCTTGAAAGCAAAACAAACGACAAGAAAACAAAGTCCACAAAATTGAAGACGTTTTAGAGTCTAGGACTTAAGTAATTATCTTGTCAAGAACCAAATTTAATATCTCTCTCACACACTCACTTTAAAATGTTTTTAAAGAAAAGGTTTTTACAAAAACTATAGCCGTACAATAGCCGTATAAGGTTTCGAACTTTTTTTATATGCTACATTTAGGTAGGAATCAATTATAAGTGTTTTGATATTGATTCTTACATGTTTAAAACGTTTATAAGGCATAAAACCAGCAGGTAATCGATTACCCAAGCTAGGAAATCGATTACCAAGTGATTGAAATGTTTTCTTTGGTCAAAACCCTTGAGTAATCGATTACCAGCAATGAGTAATCGATTACCAGGATAAAATAATCGATTACCAGGGTTCAGTAATCGATTACTTAGTGCAAAATTTCAAAAATTAGTTACAACTGCTATAAAGTAATCGATTACCAAGCTATGTAATCGATTACCTGATGCTGAAAACTCACATAACGGCTATTTTTGACAATTTGGCTTAAACAATTATATTTTCCAACGTCCCAATTCATTTGGGAGTCTATAAATACAAGGTTTTGGGTTCATTCCAAGATACAATACTTGCTCCAAACTTTCTTGTTATTATACTTGATTTCTAGATCAATTTCAAAGTGTTTTTATGCACTAATTTGAGAGATACACAAAATTGGTTCATAGTACTTCATTTGTAATATCACACTCTTGCTAGAGAGCTTCCAAAAATCAATTTGTTGATTTGTAAGATAAGAGATTGGTTTTCTTATTGTTTGAGTTGAGAGATACAAACACTATATTCGATTTAGATAAGCACTCAAGGAAATTCTTGAAGTTGGGATTACTTCGAGTGGAGTGGCTTGTCGTGAGAAGTCGTGAGGTGTTATAATCTTAGGCTCAAGATTGTAAACGGTTTATCAAGCACCTTGAAGCTTGTTGATAGTGGAACTTCTCAATTGCGATTGAGAAAGAGTGGACGTAGGTGGAAATTGTGCCGAACCACTATAAATCTTGTGTATCGTATTTCTATCCTTACTTCTTATATTCTTGTCATTTATATTTATACAAGTGTTTTGGAAAGTACAAGATCCTCGTAAGTACTTAAGAATTGACTTAAGCCCTTGGAAAAATACTAGTACAAGCATTTGAGTCATTTAAATTCAAAGTAATTTAAGCTTCCGCGAAAAATATTCATTGTTGTTAACATACTCAATTCACCCACCCTCTTGAGTATACGTGCTACTTGACTTACAAAGTAGTGGTCACGGAGGGGGATGAGTCAATGAGGGAGGCGATCCGGACCGAGTTTCCCGAGGCAACGCCTCGACTATGTAGTTGGCTTCTAGCGCGTAATGCTTTGGCAAATGTGAAGGATAGCGAATTCTGCGGTGCCTTCAAGAGGGCGCTGTATAGGAGTTTTGATGCTGAAGAGTTTGATTTGTACTGGATGGAAATGGTAGCAAGCTTTGAACTTGAGGATAACGAGTGGGTTGCTAGCACGTATGAAAGGCGAGATCACTAGGCGCATGCTTACTTTAGGGATAAGTTTTGTGCAGGGCTAAGGACAACTTCAAGGTGTGAAGGGATCAATTCATCGTTGAAGAAGTTCATCAAGTCAGGAAATTGTCTTTTGGAACTAGTTGAGAACTTAGACCAACTTGTTAAGGATTATAGGAACAACGAGTTTATTGTGGAGTACAAGTCGCTCTACTTAGACCCGGTGTTAACAACGGGATTGAAATCGCTTTAAAAGGCTGCAAGTAATGTGTATACGCGGGAGGTATTTTTTGAGGTGAAGAGACAAATTGAGGCCCAGGGTGGCATGATAGTTTTGCACAGGGAGAGTTATGGGGCCATCGAGAAGTTCATGATCAGGAAGTTTAGGAGGCCCCACAGAGTTCTTTCTGTTCTGTATGATAGTAGTTGTTAGAAGTTTGAGTGTTCCTGCAAGCTTTGGAACAGTATTGGCGTGCCGTGCGGGCATATTTTCTGCGTTTTGAAGGAGCTGGACATAGAACACATTCCGAGCAGATTAGTTTTGAAGAGGTGGTGCAAAGATACGAAGTCTGGCATAGCTAACTTGTCTGGAGACCTTGACAATTTGGAGCGCACAAAGAAGATTAGGTACGGGGCTTTGTGGGCGGCATGCTTGGGAATGTGCGCTGCTGTGTCGCAAGCATTTGATTCATATGAGACTGCTATAGAAACCATTGCCAAGTTGAGAAGAGAATTTGAGATGAGGATGAGGGGGCAAGGGAGAGAGGGTGAGAGACAAAGAGAGAAAGCGAGAGAGAGAAAAATAGGTGACGAGAGGGGAGAGAGGAAGAGAGAGAAAAAGCGAAAGAAAACGGAGAGGAAGAGAAATAGGGATAGAGCGAGGGAGAGAGGAAAAGAGAAAGGGAGAGAGATGGAGGGAGCAAGAGAGAAAAAGAGAAATGGAGTGAGGGAGACAATAGGGAAAAGGAAAAAGAAAATGAGAAGAGCGCCAGAGAGGGAAGCCGAATGAGATAGGGCGAAAGTGAGGGAGAGAAATGATATATAGTGAGGGAGAGTGAGAAGGAGATAGAAAAAGAGAGGGGACAGAGAGGGGAGAGGGATGGGGGAGAAATCATATGTTTTAGAATTGAATTTCATGATAATATCTTTATTATATTGATTGTATTATCAAAGTGACAACAATATCGTATCAATATTTTTAGTCTTTTTTGTATTTACTAATTTCTTTTGAGTACATAAAAGTATTAGAAAAACTAATTTATATTATTTATGTTATATTCTTTATAATAATAAAGAATTGAAATAAATGCGGTAATTAAAATTACTTTTAGTTATAAATGGTATTAAAATATGAAAATATTATTCTCGATAAAAATTTCTATTTTTGGCAATTTTTTTTATTAAAATTAATAAAAGAAACTAAGTATATGCTATAATGAAAAGGAAAAATATTAAATATAGTGAAGATTGTTTTAATTTGACTATTATACGAAGAGTTTATTATTTTTAATAATAAAATTAAATATTTACATAGTAATTTATTTCGCTTCATGCGAACATTTCTTCGTCTTAAAACTTATCAAGAAACCAATCTGGCCAAATATATGAACAATATTTGAGTTTATTTTTAAAATTTTATTTTTCGATCCTTTTTATAATGTGTCTGAATTTATCATTACTTTCGTATTTTCAGCGCACGATAAATTTCTGGATCCATAACTGTTGGCCACTCCAACAAATTTTAAGTGTATGCTACATTTTATGTATATATATTCTAATTTTATACGGTAAAAGATTTTACACATTGTAATACATGCACCATGATATAATTCTTCAAATAAAGTTTATATTTCAATGGTTTTAAAATATATTCATAAATTCATGTGTTGGGTTTTAAGTTTTTATTGATACATTTATATTATTTGATTTTTTATTAGTTGCTTATTATTTGATTCAGGCCATTGTTTCCTCTTAATTCATAGGGCTATTATCATCTTAAATAAAACTCTGCTAGTTATAATAGCAATTATCCTCTAATTATAATTAAATAAGATAAAAAAATAATTCCCATATATATTTATTTTACTCAACATAGGATTCTTTCCCTCTTTTTAAATGTTCACACATGCACAAATAACTTAGGACGAAAACCTCCTTTTTTTTTTGTTTACTATTGTTTTTTGTTTCTTTGTTTTATAGAGACTCCTTAGTTTTTTCTTCATATCTTGTTGTCTACAAAGCCCATGCACACGGCTCAATGTATTCTTCCCAAACTCACTCCGACCCACTGTCTAGGGTCCACATGCGGTGCCCTTCAATTACCGTGCTGCCCCGCGTTTAGAATCATAGATTAAGGGCGTTGCTCCTCTTTACGGGATTCGCACACCTTTTACCTGCTAGTCTTACCCCGCCATGCGTCACTTTTCAATAAGTTCATCCCATACTAGCCACCACTGTCCACCTATTTCGTGCTACGAGAGAATTCCCCATAGTTATGATGTATAACTAAATATTTTGTGACAAAGTAATACATCATGATTGATTTTGTGTTTTAAATAATATATTTCACATATAAATTACAGTCTAAGATAATTATAGATTTGGTGGACAACTACTTTCTCACAATAAAACTTTGAATGACCCGTAGTGGAGAAGTGATTTTACCTTTTACGATTAGTAGTAATATCTATTTTATAAGAGTAATAATAGATAGTCATAATTCAAAACTACTTTATTCAATTAAATATCTATAAACTTTATTCAATTAAATATCTATAAAATTATGCTAGGTATATACTCAAATCAATCACAAAAATCAAGCACCGTATAAAAATATACATATATTCTATAATATCTAAAAATTGATAAATAAATCCCACTCCCATCTATACACGCGGTAAACACTTCATCCTCTCCCACAATCCCACACGTGCTGAACTACCTCGTGGTCTCGTTCACTTTCGTACTTGATTTTCTCTTTTCTTTGCTCTTGCGCCTTATCATCATCATAATAGTGGCTTAATAGCAGTTAACAAACTTACACGCTCTTTGAAATAATCTCTTAACTTTTCACGGAATTTACATTTCTAACGCAATATATAATTAGAATTAGAATTTTATTGTCTATTTAGATCTGATATTTGGAGCTTTTTGTTTATTTACTAGAGAATAATAATGAACTTAATTAGAATAGTTATATAAGAAAGAATTTGGATGGTTTCTTTTTATGCTATTTTCAATAAAGATGTAAGTAATAAAAAAAATTTATATTTCAATAATAAAATTTGGTTATAATCCAATGTTTCTAAGTTACTAATCAAATTAAAAAACAATCAAAATTCAAACTGGTGTTTAATTAAATTAAAATCAAACACGTTTTAAATTATATTAAAAAATTTATTTATAATCATACACAATAATACAATATATTTTTTTCTTTTGGTATTTTTCTTTTTACAATACATTGTATTGATCATACCTCAATGGCTTAATAAGCCCAAATTTTCACCCGTAACCTAGACATCAAACAATGGCAAAAAAAATTAGACTCAGCCCTCATAATACATTCGGCCCAACATAACTAACTCACCAATCAGCAATCACCGACTCGGTTGAGCCTCGTCAATTTGCGACTTGAATCGGTACACAAAGGGATAACCATGACCGCTAGGCCTAGTAATGGATAGGGTTGATTTTTCATTTATAATTCTGTCCTACGTCGGGTTAAGAACCTCCCGACCCTAACCCGACCTGCTGGTATTCAACCCTACCCGCGAGTTGATAAAAAACAGCAAATTAAATAATATTAAAAACACAATTAGAAATCTTTTAAAGACACCACAATATGCCAAACACATAATTTAAAAGCACAATTTAAACAACATAATCAAATCACAAAAAACATAACCGTCAAGTGAGTTTGATGTTCTTGAGATTCTGTGGTGTGTGTTTGAGTCAAAGAGAAATTAGGGTTGCTGCAGCAGAGTGTGGAGTGAGAGGTTTAGAAATTAGAATTTGTAAAATTTCATATTTATACATATAAGCAAATGAAAGAGACTTTTATATATTCAATGTATAACATACAAATTAAAATCATAGCTGAGTAGTTAAGGCCTAAACCATAACCCTACCCTACCCGCAAGCAAATTCGCTCCGCTCTCAACCCATTCCGCTGCTGATAGGGTTGGCAACCCAATCCAAGCGGGTTGGGTTGGGTTGGATACCCACATATATGATTATCGCTGCCACCCCTAATGACCGCACGTTGCACTAAACAGTGTCAACTTTAATTACCAGTCACTCCCTCATGCTGCACATGATACGATGAATACCACTCAAATAATCAAAATTTCATCAGCATCGTTTTACTTTTAGGCTGCGTTTGTTTAGTGTCTAAGAAAAGATGAGACAGAGAAACAAATACATGAACACTAAGACAGGTACACATACACACAAACACAAATGTGTTTGGCAATTATGATAGACATAACACAGATTGCACTTAAAAGTTTATTTTACCCTCCATCTTCCTTTCATCTTCATCATCTGAATCCATTCATCTTCCTTCTTCCACCCAATTCTTCTCTCCCATATATTAAAAAAATTTACAAAACCACAATAATACAAATTCATAAAACAAAACAAGAGGAAATTATAGAATCAAATTCATAAAACAAAACAAGATTTCGTTCATATATGTATTCCTGGAAAAAAATAAAAAATAAAAATGATGGACACAAGAATGAATAGATGAAGCAGTACAAAGCATTGGATATCATAAGATCTACAAAAAAAAAAATGATGACCAGAGAAGAATAAATAGATGAAGCAAATCTACATAACCACCAAAGATCTACGAAGAAGATCTAAAAAAATTATAAATAAAACGAAAAATATTGAATGGAGATGAATGAATTAGTGTCGGAAAGAGAGACAGAGGAAAGGGGATGGAAGGCAGTGAAAAGAGTGATTGAAGGAAGAGGAGGAGGTTGGGTAGCTGGCATGGAGGAGGAGGATGAGAGGCGGCAAAAAAGGGATGGTCGAACAGGTGAGGGTGAGAAGGGAAGGAAGAAAAAGAAAAGAGGTTAAAATTGTGAATGATAGTAATGAAAATAAGAAAAGATAATGAGAAAAAATATGTAAAAAAAAATCCGTGTTCATGTTTAAAATTAGTGTCTCAGCATAGAGGAGAGACACCAAATACATGTAATTTATGTCCATTCATGTGTCACCGTGTCCTTCAAAAAATTGTGTCTTATCAACCATACGGTGCACATATGCCACCCGTCCATGTCTCTAGTGTACATGTACACGAAACAAACAGATCCTTATAACTTACATCTAGGCGCCTAAATATCTTGTCATATCATATGACAGCTGATGGGACTGACATATGAAACTGCACCCTAAAGTTTATACATGTATAAGAATTCATGATATTATATATATATATTTTCTGAATACTCATCATTCATCTCCTTCCCTCTTCGGTGTAACATGGGATATGATGTGTGAAGATTGGGGACCTGTTATAGCAATTACATAAGGTTCTGATGGAATAATGGATTTGCCAATCAAATTCATCACAACCAATACCAATCAATTCCTGCCAAGAAATAATGGGTTTTCCTTGAATAACAATAAGTCATTACATTTGGTTCTGAAGGAAAAATCAACCATTTTTACTATCTCATCTTAGATAAGAACACAAAGAGAAATCTTGAACAAATTATCCAAATTTCAATAAGAAATACACAACAAAAATATGCAAGTATATACTAACACCTAATGAATATATTATTTTACAGTGGGACAAGGATACGAACTAGAATTCATAGCAGACGGAACTTAATACATTAAGTTTGGAATAGAATAAGGAAGAAATGAATATGGCAAGTGATTGGTTTAGAAGATAGATAGGTAGGTGGGGCAGGAGGAGATGTTATTTTACTTGAAACTGCAACTTGTGGTAGAGATAATTGCAGGGAACAAAGTGAGGGAGATGAATGGTTAAGTTTCTCTTTGTAAATCATGGAGGAGAAGAGGGTTTTTTTTGGAAACACACTTATGAAAGAGACCTAGTTTATGAAATGAGTTGAGGGGCCTATTGTCTTAAAACTCCTCCTGGAAGTGAGTTTTGACATGTCACACATTAGCTAATATATCACCTTTATAACATCCTGCAATGAGGGTATACTAGTTTTTTTACTGCATTACACTAGGGGCTCTCTTTTCAATCCAACATTTAATGATTTCCATAAAACTCACCTTTTTTTTTCATTTTGTTACATATATGTTAATTAATTGATTTTCCCACTTTGATTTTTACATATCTTTGTGTTTGAAGACATACTAGCACAACTTTTTGATAACTTTTTAGAAGGATCATAAATTTGTGAGATTTTAAAAGATGTGATCATATCTTATAAATGATAGAAAAATTGTATTATATATGATTATGAGTGGTTTATTTGGTATTAGGTGGGTAGAATAATAATACCTTTAGAATGATTTAAAGTGCATGTAATTTATATTTATTTTTGTTTTGTTTGTATTGGCGTTTGGGTGACTTTACTCTTTCATACCAATGTTAAAGGAGAGTATACTTATTCATTGAGTAGACCGTCTTCTTTCCAATCCGAGTACAGCTTTAGAATTGAGAATAAAATAAATATTAATTAAAATAGAATTCCGAATAAATAAATTCAATTCTTAATCTTCTTGATTTTTTCTCTTAAATAATGAAGAGTACTTTAGGGTTTAGGTTTCCAAAAATTTTAAATTTTGGAACTAAAATTTATTTTAATTTATCTTTACTTCAATAATGAAGAGTACTCTTTCATACTAATATTTTTACTTTATTTAATTTTATTTTATAAAATTTGAAACGTCTAAATTATAAATGGTATATCTATTTTACATTCCAAATCGATCCAAATTGGACTGCAAACACTTTTTATACTAAAAAATATAAAATATAAAATTTTTAAATCATTTAAAAAATAATAACTAAAATATTTTAAATTATAAAATGAGGGAGAGATCATGCCGCTGCCATATATTAAAAAAAAAAAACACCCACTAGTGCCGCAACCAATGGTATGGGGACTGAAACCCACCAATGCTGCTACCAATGCTTGCGTTACTGGGTCTCCCTTCTAGTAACGCGTACACGCGTTGCTGGCTCAACCAAGTCATTAGTAGTGTCGCGACCACTGCTGGCGTGACTGCAGCAGTTTGGTCTCACGACCAGTGCCTGCGTCACTGGTAACGGTGCATATAAAGGTAAATAACTGTAATTTTATTTAATTTGGCAAATAATGTATTTATTTTATTTAAATAAAAATATTTGAACAAAATATATTGCATTTAAAAAAAGTGTTAACAAATATATTTAAAAAAAGTTATTTTGCGGCGGTTGCAAAAGGAACCGCCACTAAATTTTCACGAGCTAGACGTTTCGCGGCGGTTGCAACAAAAACCGCCACTAAATTCCCAAAACAGCTGAGAAATGTGCCTATTTAGCGGCGGTTGAGCTAAATCAAAAAACTTAGCAGCATATTATAAAACCACCGCAAAAACCGCTGCCAATCGTTGCTAAGAAAACCGCCGTTTTATCCTGGAATTGTTGTAGTGATTAGGGGTGGGCTTGTCCAAATTATAAATGGTCAGGGATCGAATTCGTGTTTACTCTCTATATTTAAAAAAATAATAGATATAATCTCTCCTCATAGTTTAGGTCTAAAGAACCAGAGCAACCTTATTGGGCATTTCACCGAGCTACTAATTGATGTCCCATTACTCTACAAATCTAGAAATATAACAATAATAATATTTGTGAGCTAATAATGTCTCCAATTAACATAATCTCATTGAATTTGACAAAAGCCCCAATTTTTCTAAGCTAGAGAACCCTAATTCGGATTTATACCTAGCCATAAGTATAGAGATGAAAAAATTGGAGAGATAGCAAATTCTTAAAGCTAAAAGAATTACTTCGAAGCCTTAATAATCACTGGAACCTAGCAATGGAGCACCTCTCTCTTCCATTAAGCTTGAGCTCCGTTAATGAAAGTGTGAGGAAAAATGTGATTTTCTTTTAGATAATAAAAGTGTGCTAGAATAGAGGAATAGAATGAAATGTAGTATGAGTTGTGGGTGGGTGTGGTTGCAAAGGAATTGAAAAAGAATTAAAGTGAGGGTTTGTATTTCTGTGAGGAAAGGAAAGAAGGAGGAGGAAGGAAGTTGAGAGGGATTAGGGGTAATGAAAGAGGGGAAATGATATAAGTGGAAGCACATGACCCCACGTGATCTCTTAATCCTTCTTCTTCTTTTTTTTTTTTCGAACACACTTTCTCAATTATAATATTAACCAAACCGAAAGAGAGACATTTATTAAAGAGAGTCGTCCAAGTCATTTTGCAACAATCTAATGCTCCAAAATAGCCAAATTCAAGTGGAGGGAACCAAAGAAGGGCAAAGGCCTCGATGAAAGACTTGGTCAAAACTATGCACGACTAAAAAGGATGGGAAATTGAATTCAAGGAATTTCATATACAAAATACAACATAACTTAGTAAGCAAGCTTGGAGACTCATTAGGAATATGGATGCATTATAGGGCTCCTATACTAAAGGGCAATATACTTTCTAACTGGTGAATTCTTGATTGGGATACCAACGAGTTCACATAGATTCAAAATGCTTTCCTTTCCCCACCCTGTATTTGTGAAGAGTAACAAACACCTAATATTTACCAGAAATTCAAGTCTAAGCAGGTATAAGTATGTATTTAAAATAATTGAAAATTGAAGAAAAAATATAAAAAATTAATAAAAACCAAAGTGTGCCATTATTCTCCAGATTACTATTGAAAATAAGTTTTATTGTCTCCATTACTACTTTACTAAGATTCTGCTTCAAAGTAGAATAGATAAACTAATTACACTTTATTAGGACATTGGTGGCATAAAAGAAGCAATCGGTGGAGCAGCGTACCATATATACCACCAATGGCGACGAGGAGACGTGATAGAGGCCCAACGATTAGGCTGTGCTGCTGTGGTGTTCTGAGCTGATACAACATGTATAATTACTTTTACCAACTAAGTTTAACCTAGTTGGTTTCGCTCCATCCAAAATTACTCACATTAACTAAAAGAGAAAAGGGGGGAGACATATAAAAAAATGAGAACTTAATTAGAAAGAATACTTGTACATCTAGTATTTTTTATAAAAATAATATTGATAACAAATTTTGATATTTATTAATAAATGATATCATATTCATATTAGACTTTTAAATTTATATAAGGATATGGCAACTTTAAAAAGTTTCACCTTAGTTACTTTTCAATACTTTTCCATCTTTTAAAAGGTATAAGTTCAATTAATTTGCCATTGAGCTGTAGCTCAAACGGCATTTGCTCCATTTTCCTAGTAGAGGTCTCGGGTTTGAGCCTCTCCCCCAATCTATATTTGTTAAAAGAAAAACGTTCAATCAGTTTAATCATTCTTACTTATCAAATACAAAAAAAAAATGCATGTATGTAAAACCCCGATCTTTTCTTATTTTGAATAATGATTTTAGTAATTATAAAGTAATAATAACCTTATATGATTTAATTTGAAGAATTTTTAAGTATTTAAAGTTGTTATTGTAATATTAGTGATAAAGAAAATATTTTAATTTAAATTGTTGTTTTAAATATATTTAGTAAAAATTATAATTTACAATTTTATATATGTTGCTAAAATTTATTAGTTTTAACATTATATTTTAAAATTAAGGGTGCCATTTGGACACTAATGTGTGTTTCTTCCTTAAGCTATTTGACATGCCAAGCTGCCATATTAGCCATTTGTACTAAAATTACCTTCAGCTTCTTTCAATTGATATATGTGTAAATACCTAAACAACTAACACTTAGACCCACACTCGCACACTCACACACAGATTTTATAAACCACACACACACTTTGATTTCACAGAACAACAACCCAGCACGCGGTTTTCACTCACTTACTCTCTCACACAACACAACCCACAGACCCTCATAATCTCTCTCTCACATTCTGTCCAAACTCAACACACACATTCAGAGTTAGATAGAAAGAAAGATATCAGAGTGAGCAAGAAAGAGAGAGATCGTGAGCAGAGTGAGAGAGGGAAAGCGCCTGATAGAGAAGAGGAAGGAGAAGCTTCCATCGCCGATCTGCCACCACTACCAGAAAAGGACGCTGCCTCTGCTGCAATGTCTGTCGCTACCCTGGCCTCCATGGGGACATCCAAAACTTGTAAGTCACGTAGCACGTATACTCAAAAGGGGGGGTGAATTGAGTATGATAACAGCAATGATAATTTTTTGCGGAAGCTTAAATTACTTTGAATTTAAATGACTCAAATGCTTGTACTAGTATTTTTCCAAGGGCTTAAGTCAATTCTTAAGTACTTACAAGGATCTTGTACTTTCCAAAACACTTGTATAAATATAAATAACAAGAATATAAGAGTTGAGAGAGATAATACACAATAATATATAGTGGTTCGGCACAATCTCTTTGCCTACATCCACTCTTCTCAATCGCAATTGAGATATCCACTAAACCACCAAGCTTCAAGGTGCTTGACAAACCTTTACAACAAGAGCACTTGAATCTAACACCTCACGGTATCTTGATCACCAACGAATAACCCACTCCACTCGAAGTATCCCAACTTCAAGATTTTCCCTTGAGTGCTTATCTTGGTATCCTCACCGACTATAGTGTTTATCAAGTTTCACACCCTTGGAGAGTCACACTCCAAGTCACTCAAACAAAGAGATATAGAATTTGAGAAGAGAAAGGATTACAACTCTCAAGATAGAGTAGATGAAAACAATTGAAGCTCTATGAACCAAACTTTGGTTATCTTTCAAATATGTGCATAAAAATACTTTTCAAAAAATATGAAATCAAGTATATGATCAAGAAAGGTTTTAGCAAGAGTTGTCTTGCAAATGAGGCTCAAAACCTTGTATTTATAGACTCATAAACGCATAGAGCCGTTGGGGTGTGAATGGAATCAAATTGCTTTGTCAAACTAGTCGTTTTTTTTGTTTTTAACATCAGGTAATCGATTACTAAGCTTGGTAATCGATTACTATATAGCCGTTGTAACTAATTTTTGAAATCTGCATTCAGTAATCGATTACCTAAGGCAAGTAATCGATTACCTGGATGTCAACTATAGGCAAAATTTATATCAAACTGAAGCCCCGGATGTTATCTTTCTAACGCAACAAGAATTGCATCGTTTGGACCTCTGTAGCTCAAGTTATCATCACTTTAGTGCACAAAGCTCATGTTTGACAGCATGCACTAAGCTTTAAAACAGCTAACAAGTTATAAAACTTTTATGGCTATAGTTTTTGTAAAACCTTTTCTTTAAAAACATTTTCTTGTGTGTGTGAGAGAGAGATAATAAACTTTGGTTTTTGACAAGAAGTTTACCTAAATCCTAAAATACTAAACCATCTTCAAAGCTTGCGGACACGTCTTCTTGTCTTGTTGCTTCCTTTCAACGCTTATCCTCAACTTCAATGTTTGTCATTCATCAAAACCTAATCAAATGAACTTATGCATATTGTAACATGGTTAACAATTTCCCTCTTTTTGATAATGACAAACATTTTGAGGATATGAAGAGCATTACCAAAGTTCCCCCTGAACTTATGCATTATTCCCCCTAAAAAGGTGCATAACAATTTTTATATAAACGAAATAATTACTTTTGCAAAAGCAACATATTTTCTCAAAACACATATTTTCTTCTTTTGGAAACAACATATCCTCAAAACATCCATTTTCCCCCTTTGTCATTAGCAAAAAGAAAATAGGAGGATATTGAAAACAAAGAGGTTTTCCCCTTTTTGACATTATAAAAAAGAACTAGGAAAGTCATAAAAAGTTGTTCCCCCTATATCAAACAAATTTATCAAAGCATACATGTAAACTAGAATAGGTGTACCAAGCCTATTTAGTCATTCATCAAAACCATCATAAACAATTTCAAAAGATAAGAGATAAGAAAAACTTCCTATAATAGCCATTTTTCAATGTTTTCATCAATTTACATCCTTGATCATTGGGATGATTTTTCATGATTCGTTGGTGATATCGGACATTCTTCAAGTCGCATATCACTTTACAACATCAACCTTCCCCCTTAATTTTGCAAATATATGGATGTTGCTTGTTGGCTCCTTTATCTTCTTACTTTTGATGAAGATCATTGAATTTGCTCTCTTGAGGGAAATACCTACAAAACAATTAAAAATGCATTTTTGGTACCCACATAAATTTGGGTCCTTGGGGTTAGAATGAGCAAATTGCCCATATGAATCCCATCTCGTATTTTGGCTATGATAACTCATATGCCTTATCTTCGTAAAACAAACCGGTGCAATATGTCCTA
>JASCZI010061446.1:0-12735 GCA_036250425.1 Stylosanthes scabra
GCCCTTGGAAAAATACTAGTACAAGCATTTGAGTCATTTATATTTCAAGAAATTTAAGCTTCCGCGAAAAATTATCATTGTCGTTATCATACTCAATTCACCCCCCTCTTGAGTATACGTGCTACGTGACTAACATGCAAGAGTTTGTATTTATAAAATTTCAGACTAGATAACAATATAATGATTTAAGTATTTAACGTACAACTTTATATAATATAGATCAAAATTAATGTAGTAAATATTTTTAATGGTAATAACATATAGGAATAAAAGTATTTAATGACATTTTTATAGATGATTCCCAATTGTTTAAAAAAAAAATTAGAGATATATTTATTCATATACCTCTTCTTATCAAAATTTTTACGAATAAACCTATAAAATTTAATCTTTATTGAAAATAAAGAATTTGAGAATATACACATGGTATTAAAAAATCACACAAACTCAAAAGCATGAGAAGCATATTAGAAAAAATATAATTATTCATATAGTGTTTTTATCAAATAAAATTTTTAGAATAAGTGATATTATATTATTATGGCAAAATTTTGTCAGAAATCTTTACAACAAGAGATAACTATACAAATTGAACAACTCATATATATCTCAAACTTAATATTAATATTTAGAACTTAGTCGATCAGATTCGATCTGATATGAATCTCATCATAAAAGAGACAAAAAGATCTTAACAATTTTTTTTTCTCTCATTCGTTCTCAAAACTGAAAGATAATAAATAAATATACTCGAACGATATGAACAATAAAAATTACATTATATTATGATAGAATAATTTACCTAAAGCATAAGTTTACAAAGTTTATGATGTCAATAATGAATTCCTCGTCATACCTATTCATCTTAGTCCATGAATTAACCTCTTGAGCATGATCAGCCATATGCACAAGAAAATCATGGTTAGTTGGGGCTTTTGGAAAAGCCACAACAATTTCATAATCCTTAAGAAATGAAAGATTAGGGTTTTCATCTGTTCTCAGCACATTGTTTGCTTGAAAGAAGATTTCACTGAGTTCATTGGCATCAGGTTCAATGCCAAACACACTTGAAATATTCTTACTATACAGATCCTTATTATTACAAGACATTTGGAGATTAAAAAAATAAGACAAAAAAATTATGTAGAAATGAGAGTAGTTGAGAATGAGAAGAAGCTATAAGAAATAGGTACCTTTTTATAGTGGTTTATTTAATTAAGAGTTACACCAAATTATACAAAATTTAAGTAAGAATGGTAATAAATATAATTAATTATTTTAAATTAAATGGTGGGGATATGTACACATAATCACATATAAACTTTTCTGTTGACTAAATCATAAAAGTGGGGTGTGTTTTTTGCTTAATCAAATTAATTTCACATTTTGACCTCATCATAATGATATGATACATTTGTCCCCACATGCTATGTAAGGTATGTGATAAAAACGTATCTACTGTATATCAAGTATTCTGCAATAAAATCTTTTAAATTAAATTTATAAAATAATAAATGATAATCTCAAAATTAATAATATAACTTGAAAATTAAATTTCTTTTTAGAATATCAGTCAATTTTTTTAAATTATATTTTTATCTTAAATTCTAAAGTTCTAAATCTTAAATCCTCTAAAAATGAGATTTTTTTTATGATGATAAAAATAAAGTGGATTGATATTGGCTAATTATAATTAATGCCCTATACTTATACTACATATTTGTTATTGTATTTTTATTGGTAATGTTCTGAAAAACATTCTGATTTTAGTTTGTCAAATCTAAATTATAAATGAATATAAAATTAATTTAAATTCTTATGGATAAAAGCATAAAATTGAAATCACTTTAGACATTACAAAAATATTATTTACTTATTATACAACGTTACAAACATTAAGTATGATAATATTATTATTTTAATCCAACGGTAAGAAGGGCAGATTCCAATTTTCGTTGACTAGATCTTGCATTACAAGGTGTCATTACTACTTTTCTGAAAAATGGTTTGGAAGCATTATATACTGTAATTCGATAATTTTAATTATAAAATAATCTTAAAATACATAAATGAAATGTTAAAATCATTAGATTATTGTAAAACATGAAACATTTGAGTGCTTTCAATTTTTTTTTTTTTTATATTTCTTTAGATTTAATAAGAATAGAACTCTAGACTTTTAAATCATAGAATTTTAATACAATAATAATATAATATTATTATATCATGATATTATTTCTCCCAAAAATTTATGTCAGTAAAAGGATTAATTATAACTATAATAATCCATGCAAAACGCTTTTGATTATCCAAAATCCCCCATCAAATTAGGATGTATCTGCTTCACCAACTTTATTAGGTAAGTGTTAAAAACGCATATGCTACACTGGATCCTTTGATATAAGATATGTAAAAAAAAATGCATTCTTTAATTTTAGTCTGAATATACTTAAAATTTGGTTCAACATACCTAGTTGGTTGAGCAAGTTATAATATTAGAGATAAAATTGAATAAATTATACATTAGAAGTAAATATTAGAGAAAAAAAAAATTCTTTACCCGTAATAATATTATAATAACCTTAAAGCATATGTTAATTAAACTCCTAAATAAACTATTGAAGCTGTAGCACTTGAGTGTCAAAACCACAGTATGCTAAAATGTAAAATCTAAGGTTGATGGAATGAGTTTTTAAAATCAAATAAGAAGCTCTTATAAAAAACAATTTACTTAATTCTCAGCATGTTATCACTACCAGTAATCATTACAAGAGCATTGACCATTAACAAAGTGATGGAAACGATTAGCATCCCTTACAATGATTTCCCTCTTAACTATTCTTGATATGTATTTGGTAACATTATGACAATCAACACAGACACGAAGGTTTTTTGTGATCCTAATCAAGCTTCCATATGGTGTGCTTAAAAGACCAAATGCAATAGCCAATCTCTCACTATGCCCCCAAAGCAACTTAACCTTCATTTCCTCATTCACATCACGAAGCACACTACTAGTATCAGGGACATAACCACAAGCCTCCACCTCAATCCTCAAGTTTTCCAACAACTGATGAATGTCTTCCCATTTAGGATGTGAATCATCACCAGCAAAAAATGTGTGTAGCTCATTTCCTACTTCAATCAAACTATAACCAGGTGTTTTCTTTAGGCCCCTTGTCCTCATGAGGCCTCTTATGTGACTCGCTGCGTCCCATCGTCTTGCTTCAGCATACATATTTGATAACATGACATAAATTCCAGAGTTTAAATCATTTAAAGAGAGTAATCTATCCGCGATTTGTATCCCCATATCAATATTCTTATGTGTTCTGCAACCACTGAGCAAAGCTTCGAGCACATCACTGCTTGGTTCGAAAGGCATTTGTCTCACCAATGTTTCTGCTTCCTTGAGATGGCCTGCTCGACTAAGAAGATCAACGAGGCAAGCATAGTGTTTGTCACTAGGCTTGATGCCATGATCTCTTTCCATACTGTGGAACAAAGTCTTACCTTCTTCGACAAGGCCCGAGTGACTGCAAGCAGTTAGGAGCAAAACAAATGTAGTTTGATTTGGTTTGACTCCCTCCTCTTTCATTCTACCAAAGACACCAAGAGCCTGATGTCCATAGCCATGCATTCCATAACCCATAATCACTGAGTTGCACAATATAATATCCTTAAAATGGAATCCGTTGTCAAATAATTTCTTAGCAGAGTAAAGTTTTCCACACTTGGCATACATATCTATCAAAGCTGATATATTAACTGCATCAAGGGTGCAACCATGTCGGATCAAATGAGCATGGATGCTCCTACCTTTCTTGAGAGATCCTAGGTGGGCACAACAATGTACTAGACTAACAAGAGTCACAGAATTGGCAGCCACATTTTCTTCTTGCATCTGACAAAACAATTTCAGTGCATCCTCTGCATAGCCATTTTGAGATAAACCTACCAGCAAAGCCGTCCAAGTAATTACATTCCTTGTATCCATTCTTCTGAAAACAGTCGTTGCCTGCTTCGTGACACCACATTTACAATACATGTCAACAATTGCAGTGGACAAAACTAGATTTGATTCGAGTCCTTTTCTAACGATATATGCATGGATGGATTTTCCACTTCCCAGGTTCGATGTAAGAGAGCAGCCCTGAATAAGGCTCACTAAGGTTCCTGAATCAAACCCAGCACCATTTTGAATTAGTCTTCTAAATAGAGCAAAAGATTCATGTACCATACCATTTTGAACATATCCTGAAATCATAGCATTCCACGAAACCAAAGTTCTATTGCACATACTATGGAAAACCAAAGCAGCACTGTTAGTGTCACCTACCTTACTATACATGTCAACTAAAGAAGTAAGCACAAACACATCATTGCCCAAGCCAAACACAAGGACACAACCGTGAAGACATCTTCCAAATTTTCTTAGTCCATTTTCTCCACATACCTTGAGTAAGCTTGCCATTGTCACATGACTTGGCCTTACCCCACAATTAATCATCTCAAGGAACATTTGAATTGCCTCGCTAAAGCGGTGCTGCTGCACATAACCCCCAATCATTGAGTTCCAACAGACAACATCTCTTTCGAGCATCCCATCAAAGACAGCTCTAGCATCACCAAGTTTCCCAGACTTCACCAAGAAATTTATAACCGAACTCCCCACATGTGGATGCAAATGTAATCCCCCTGCAACAGCAGCCCTAACAACTTCCATCCCCATCTGATAATCCAACATACTGGTGCAGGCCTTGAGAGCGAACATACAAGTATAACTATCAATATCTATATGACAAGACCTCATCATAGTAAACAGAATAGGAACCTCCTTGCACTGCTGGTTTCTTAAATACCCAGCCATCATGGCATTACAAAGAAAGGTTTCCGGGTGAGGACATTGATCGAACACCTTGCGGGCAACACCGAAGAAACCCAAAACAGAGTATGCTCTGACAAGTTCTGCAACCAGAGTTTTTTCATTGTACACACAATTGGTAATGATCTGAGCATGGATGGACTTAACGTGGAAAAGGGTGTTGGAGAATTGATGCAACAATGAGGATAATCTGAAGAAAATGGAAGAAGGAGATGATGGGTTGAATGAGGAATGTTGAAGATGAAGAGAAGCATTGTGGATGAGGTTGGAGGGTATCATGGGCATGGAAATTGCATGTGTGAGATGAACATATGATAAAAGCACAAAGCAATAATGTTGTTTGTCTTATCTATGCTCTATCCTTAGATGGAAGCTTCTCTTTTTGGAGTGTGACATTATCTCCTTCTTCCTAATGCTACTGCTGCAGTGTTTTCTATCCTTAAAGACCTACTGCTGAATTTAATCAGTCTAATCACACACTGATAATGTATTTTCATTCATATCATAAAGAGGCAACACCAAAACTGAGGACTCTGGGAGTAGCGGTGGGAATTGGTAGTGAACTAGTGTCAGTGTAGGGGAATTTTGGGGCTTTCCTTTGTTAATTTACTAATCAGTAATTCAGAAAATTTAAAATTTATTATTTTTGCCAACATATCAAAAAATAGTTTGATTAAGTTCATGTGTTTAATTAGTTTTTTTTCTTCTACATATTCAGCATAATTTATTACGAGGTTTAATTAAATTCATGTGTTTTAAATAATAAATGTAAAAGTTAATTATTTTAAATATGAAAAATAAATTCTATAAATACATTCTAATTACTAAGATTAGCTTCATTATTACATTGAAAATAATGAGATATATAGAGTGTATTGAGATAACGAATTTGACTGACAAGTAACAAGTAACAGAAACTTATCCAGCTGGCATAACTAAATAACTAGCGTAACTATCTTGCTAATCATCCTAACATGCCCCTCTTAGGCCATAAGCTAAGCGTATCCTAATTATCCTAACACTTGTAAAATTAATATCGAATTTTAGACATTAATAAGAGTCTCTGGTAGAATCTCATGAAAACAAGGGTCTTGTGTTCTTGTAACTTCAACTTGTCTCGAATTATAAATATTCATGTTTCCCCTATCTATCACTGCCCTGCAGAACTACTAAAAGTATCAAAGGTTATATTAAAAAAAGATGAGCATGTTCTCAGTTCTCTTATTGTTTTTATTTTTTTACATCTCATTTGACTAGTTAACATCATAAAATGTTAACCAACATCCTAGAATAATGCGAAAAAAAAAATAATAGCACAAAATTATTATATTTAACTTAACGTTGATAATTTTATACATATATCGTCTACGACTTACATATTTATAATATACATAATTTCGTCTAATAGTCTTGGTCTCTGGCTTGTAAATGAAAAAATAAAAATACATTAAACTTCTCATAGCTTAAAAAAGACAGCTACAATTCTTCAAGCTGAACTAATAAAAAAAAAAAAAAAAAAATTATGATGAATGACTTGCAAGTTGCAAGTTGTTCTAAACATTTATGGCCAAGCAAGGCTCCACCACCTTAAGGGCAGCACCATCGTTGTGTATGATGAAGCGATCACGACGAAATCGCCTCATGTAAATGAGCAGAGCAAGAAAGATGAGAAAAGAGGTGAAAAGCAAGACAAGAACCAGCAACAAGATCTCACCATGTAGAGCATACTTTGGATCACTAGAGAAGGATAGTTGATCTTCGCCATTTGTTGGTAACAAAGAGGAAGGTGAGAGGGAGAATATTGGTTGTTCATTAGTAGCCATGAAGTGAAGTGAATGAAATTTTAATTTCTAGCTTTCAATTTTGCAAATGTTGCATATATGTATAACCCCCATAACAAGTATGGGGTTGGTGTTTGAGTTTATTACGGAGCTTGGAAAAAATGGAATGGACCCTCCTATTATATCATTGAAATTGACGAGGGAAAGAGAGGGGTAGTGAAAAATGACATGGAAAGTTTGGAATAAGGCAACACTCCCTCATGGATAATATTGTGGTACAAAATTGGTTGTGTACGATAAGGTAATGTCACATGTATGAGTCTGATGTGCATATATCTTATTTATAATATGAAAAATGTAAATATCAATATAGAAAAATTCACAAAATATATGAATACAAATAACATAAAAATAGTTACGTATATTTTAATACAGAAATTAAAATAAAAAATTAAGATAAATGATATATGGAGGTATATAAATACGCATAAATAAATTCTATAAGATATTATTTAGTTAGTCTATGAGTTGAGATATAGATTAATATTCAAATTCGTCTCTGAAAATATCACACTCTTCAAATTAATGTTTAAAATATTTTAAATTAGCCTCTCAAATTCCTAATTTTTTTTCAATTTAGTCCTTTCATTATCTTGCTAATTGTTAAATTGCTACGCTGGTTGTAACTCAAAAACAGAATTTTGCTCTTGGCGCCACAAGACTCATATACGACTTCGTACTTTCGATTTTAAGTTAAAAACACCTTTAATGAGTTAAAAACAACTTCATTTTTCTGTTTTTGAGTTCAAAACATCTCTAATGAGTTCAAGAAAGGAAAAATGTCATTGTTTATGAGTTTTGTGGCGTAAAGAGCAAAACTCTGTTTTTGAATTATAACCAGCGTAACAATCTAACAGTCCACGTGGGCAACAAGATAACGAAAGGACTAAATTAAAACAAAATTAAAAATTTGGAGTTCAAAATAAGACCAACAAAATTTAAGGGACTAATTTAAAATTTAAAATTTTAGGGACCAATTTAAATATTTACCTTTTTTTTTTTTTTTTTTTGTGTGTGGACGGTAGTTCTTGCAAATGAGCATGTTTCCCTCAATGATTGACTCACCATCCATATTGCTGGCTATAATAATGATTAATGTGTTCTGTCACCAGATATTTTATATTTGAGGACTTTATTTATTCAATACTCGTAAGGTTTTATAGCCAATTTATGCAAATTGGTTTCAAGTATTAACGATTAATGCAACAAAGAAAGTCATACATCGCATTGCAACAACATAAAATGGTGTTCCAATTTTATCAAAGTTTTGTTGATAAATTAAATTGTTCTAATTCCAACTAGGTTTGACATTTAATTCGACAACTACTCTTTGTCGTATTTATTTATTCAATTATTTATGTATTTGTTTATTGATGTATAGTCTTTCTAGTACTTATGACTGAATGATTGATGGTATATTATCCTATGATCTATTATCTATCATTTTTACTCGCGGATGATATGTGGTATATTTTCTAAGTTGAATCACCAAGGACATGGTTGTCCTTATGCTAATGTTTTCTTTAGAACGAAACAAGAAATTATGGGAAATGAAAGAAACAAGATATGTATGTGTGTGTGGTGGAGATTAGAATGAACGAGAATCCTAAGTTTGCATAATTGCATTTGCACTATATTATCCATGTGGTTCACGAGAGATAACAACTGTTTTATAATGTTCAGTTGGATAAATTATTAGACATTTTTGTGACATGTTTAAGAAAAGATGAATACCCATTTTTTTTTTTTTGCTTATAATACACTTCAAATAACAAGCAATTTTGAGTAACAATGGTTTTCGTTGCAGCACATGATAGTGGACCATCGTCTATACTATCATCAACTATATCTCACGGAAATTTCATACTTTAATATAGAGAAAAATACCAATACGATTCTTGACAATTACGTCAAAATACAAGGAGGCTCTTAACAATAAAAAAAAAAAACACTCATTTCAGCCCATGTTATTTCATTTATGAGACTTTTCGACCCCTATTTTATTAGGAGCTAACAGGGCCGAAAAATCACACAAATAAAAGATAAAGGCTGAAAATGGTGTAATTGTTAGGACCAGATTGGCCACTCACTCTTTACTCCTTAGTATAAGTTTTTTTTTTTTTTTTGAAAGGATACTTTAATATATGTTATTTTTTTTGGACGTGCTTTAATATATGTTTAAACTCATATTTAAGCACATGATAAAAAAAGTCCTATTAATTTTATTTATGATAAATTTACAATATTTAATTATTAATCCTACTAACTGTCGAGAATTCTTCCTATCTTGAGAATTCACTGGGTAAACCTTACGAAATTGTTTAAATTTGTATTGATAAAACCTACCTTTTTGAAGGAATTGTAGCTCATAAAGCCACTGAAATAAAATAAAATAAAAACCTGTTACAAGAAAAGTGATGAAATAACAGAAACACCTTCAGATAAAAATGCACTAAGTCATTAACTATGTAACTAAAAGAATAGAATATAACTTATACACATGTTTAGTTCTAGAACTAAGTAGATGGAGTTCTCATCTCATATCCAAAATACTATGAAGTCTGCATAGGATTAAGTGCTATCATCAGTCTTACCTCTAAGAAGTAAGAAGGTAAAGAATCCTTATGCTACCAGAACGGTTTCCACCTACTTCACAAGGTAGCCGGCAATCTTTTCTTTGTGCCGAGAAATATACGGCAAACTTCAGAAAGATTGATCCTTGAATAAATAATGAAGCATCAAGGTCCAATCCTATGGTGTTGTATAAACTTCATAATTTAATGTTCCACGGTAACCTAGTAACCTATGAGCTAGTCGAACCGTTCCCAGTCTTCAGTTACTTTAGTAGAAGATGATGTTGAAGGTGGAGCATTAGAGTTTCCCATTTCAGAGTCAAAGGTTTCCCACTGAGTTGTAATTTTGACACCATTGTCACTGCTGCTAAAAGGGTTGGCATTTCGTGCCTTAAGAGAATCTAGGGTATCAACCAAGCTCTGCACCCGACGTACCTGTTGATGGGTGCAAAAGGTTAGGTTCAGCCTTTCGAAGGTGTTAACAACAAATAAGCTTGATGTAACGTTTTTTCTCCCAAAAGCTCTTTTACACCTCTATGAAGATAAATGTAAAGAGATAGACTCTTTTTTCAAAATAATAATAACAATAAAAAAACTAATTAATTAAATAAAGGAAAACAAACTAACAATGATGAAAAACATTGGCAAAGATTTCATATTATAGAGAACAAACAAATTTGCAAATCACTCTTGCAATACCTTGAGATATAAATTTCAAGTCAAAGGTAGTGAGGATCAAAACAAGGTTACTTATTTATTAATTTCTTTTTGAGGGGAGAAACAAAGTTAGTCACTTTATATTGTTCAAATGATAGAGGTTAGAAGCTCAAAAACCATCTTCAAAATATGCAAATGGCATGGTACTTTTGAAACAAAGATATACTTGAAATTTCAGGAATGATGAAACATTATACACATCTATAATCAATTATATATGAACCCTCTCTGACAATGTTTACACCAAGGGATCACTAAGTTTCCTAAAGTCCTTTTTCTAAAGTATCATATCAGCTCTATAATCCAGCCTAGCAATTTCCAAGAAAATTATCTCAATATAATTATATAATAAAACAAGAAAGATTATTGCCCACAACTAACCAACGCAAGAAATTGCACAAAATATAATTTAAAAAACCAACAAAATAGACCAAGCTATTAACTTTTCAGCTAAGCAACATTATTGTCATCAATACTACCTCAGCTTTCCTCTGCAACTTCGCTTCACCTTCAGCTTCAATAGTATCAAGTTTCAGCAATTGCTTCATAAGCAACTCAGTCAACACAAGAAACTCTTTCTCAGAAGCCTTGTTCCCTCCATTAATAGCCGCTTCCAAGGTACTCACCTGAAAAATTAGATTAGTCCATATGATCATTCTCCCATTGATATTTTCTACATATGGTTATTCAAAGATATTCTCACCCTATCAGAAAGCTTGTCCACCTCAGCTCTTACTCCAGCAACAGCTTCAGAAGCTTTCGACATCTCATCTTGTTTTCTGGCTTCCTCAAGTTTCTTCTCTTTGCTAGCAGTAACTTCCAGAAGCAAAAGCTTAGACTTGTCCTTCACACCTTCCTGGTGCAAGTGTTGTTTATCATCCTTTTCTATTCCTCTGAAGAAGAGTCGTTGCTGCTCAGGCTCTAAACCAGTTTTATGCACAAGCAATTTCTTGAGATCCCCTGTTATTGAAAACCCAAATAAGACTTGCCATACATCAATGAACAACGTCCTTGACGAACAAACCAATATTATAACGCCAGGACAAACTAAAACATTGAATGAGTCAATATTCTCGACAAACAAACCAATATTAACATGAGTGTTGAGTGATTTTATTCTTTTCAAACACAAAATCGATCTGCAAAAAGAAGGCTTTACTTTCTCATCTAAGGAACACTAAACAATATCACAGGTATTTGTTTTCTGTCTATACCAAGTTCCCTACACTACTTCACTCAACAAATTTAGTTCAAGCCAAGTAACCTACTGCAAAAGTAAAAACTCTGCCAGTGCCTATAGTTTTTTGTATCTACAAGGCTTAAACTTGATCTTCTACTTATCTATTCAAGAAGGAAATGACATGTGCATCTACCTAATAGCTTAAGCTTCTGGAATAGGTGGTTCCTGCAACAAATTTGGAATGATTAGAATCCAGCCACAGCAATTAGCAAAATGTTGATGTAGTATCAAACTTCCACGACCAAAAAAAACATTTAAAAAAAATTCCAGAGTGATTTCATGCATAAAACATTCAAAATCCCCAAACCCTAAAGTTCAGATACTTAAAAGTTAAAATATTCAGAATATGCACTAACCAATCAAACACAATACCAACCCCAATTAATTTTTTTTTTTTCGGCGCCTCAAGACGAGAACTCAACAAAAAAAATAAACGCACGATTTGAGAAAATCAAAGTATCAAATTCGCAAAAACTCCAACGATTATCCCCTGAATTGGAACGAGAATAAGAAGAAGAAAATCACCGAAAGTTGATTGGGCTGGAAGGTGGACCTCGTGGTGAGAGGTACCATGGGAGACATTGACCTTGATTTCGGGCCCGCCGCCGTCAGGGGTTCCGGCCGTGGGGGGATTTGGGGCGTTGGTGTTCATGGAAAGGGAAGCGAGTGTTGGGAAAAACGCAGAGGGAGGTTGTGTTTCGGGATTGAGAGTGCGATGAAGACGTGAAGTTTAGACTTTGGACCTAGGTTTGACCACACGAACTACATTAATAAGTCATTGCTTCATTAGAACTTGATTATATATTCGTTTAAGAATAATGCTATACACTTTTAGTAACTTTATTCCCTATAACAAAATTCGACGGATAAAAAAAAATAAAGGTAGTTAATACATAAATGACAATATTTTATATAGATATTAATTTAGTATTTATTAAAAGGACGTGTGGATAATAAAACTATTTATTTAGTCCAAAAAAATAAATCAGATACATTAGTCTTCAATTAAAATTAATTATTTTTAATTCTTAATTTTTTTATAAATCAAATTCCTCAAAATTCTATTAGAATTTGATGAAACAAAGCGTTTTGAGAACCACCGTCATGTTATAAGTTTTCAATCCAATGGCAGTTACAGTGGAAGCCCAGCATATGCTCCTTTCACAGTTTCGTCATAAGGCGTGGAATTAGACCAAGGGGAATCTCCATAGGAAGTAGTCCCCACGTAGGAGATCGAGACTCTAGGGCTATGAGGAAAGATGTAGATCGATCGCCTCAGATAGACAACTACATAGAGGGTCTCTACAAGTCTATATGACCTAGTGGCATTTCTTCCTCGGTTTAAAACTTTCTGTTTTGTTAAGCTTACAAGCTGCACCTTCTAACATCTCGAATTTCTCCATTCTCCTCATGCCATGCTTGTTCATTCACTTCTTATTTTTTCTTGATTTCCAATCCCTTCATACCTATTTTAACATA
>JASCZI010061448.1:5415-21521 GCA_036250425.1 Stylosanthes scabra
GTGAGGTGATTTGGCTGCCATTATCGTCTTCATAATAAGATAAGAACAACATGGAATGAAAAAAGAATAAAAAAAGAAAGTTCTGTTATTTGAGTTATATCACATGAGGACGAAGGAAGTGAAAGAGAGTAAGGAAGAGAAGCGTTGTTGTTGCATTGAGGATAATGTAAAACTGTCTCTGAGAGGTGGTATTTTTGGTTTCTTCTTTGTGAGTTCCCGGTAGTGTGTTTAATGGGTGATTTATTGTTCCTTTCTAACAACTTTTTTTAATTTTTGTTTTGGAAAATATATTTTGTCAGGTTTTGTGATACTCAAGGACAGGCAAGAGAATCTGACTAGAGGAAGGTGAGCAGCCCCACCTACCTATTGGGAACAAGGAATTGGAGATTTTGATGAGTGCTCAGAGCGAGGCCAACAAATGGGAATTGAAATGGACAGCACAAAAATGCATTATAAATATTATAATTGCTGTAACAATTATAACTTTACTAAACTAACAATAATATAGTCACCAAAAAAAAAAAACTAACAATAATATGCACTATTTGGTAAGATGATTTAATATTTAATTTCACGCATTTAAATTATCTAAACAATTGAATCATTTTAATAAAAAAAACATATATTTGGAAACACATTTTGTAAAAATTATTTTGACAAAATAAAATATTTTGATTATTAAAATGGCTATTTATTTTTCTAAAATAATAACAAAAATAAAAAGGCTTAATAAAAATATACTTTTAGTAGTTATTTTATTAAAAATTATTTTAAATTGTATCTTTAAGATATTGTTTAGCTAAATGATAACAATGAACATGTGATCTGGGGTGTTGTATGGCGTGAGCTATCAATCGGGTGGGTCTGGTCAATTTAGATCCGGTTAATTTAATCTGTGAGTCCGCTTAAATTTGATTTTATATGGGTTAGAATTTTTTAATTCACTCATTTATGCCAGCTCGATGAGCAAACGGGCTGACTCATTTAATTAATTAATAATTATTTTTTAAAAAAATAAAAATTTTAATTTTTAATTTTAAAAAATTACTTTTGAAAAAAAAAATCTTTTTTAGCCAAAATTTTTTTAAAAAAACAAAGTTTTTTAGTTGATATATCGAATTTTTGGATCAGATACAAAAAAATATAAAAAAAAATATTATTTTTTGAAAAAATAAAAATATTAATTAAATAAACGGCTCAGCTCATCTATTTCGTGGACTAATCCATTTAAGCCCGGATTTTTTCAAATTAAACGAGCTAGCTTCTTTAAGTTTGAATTTTAAACGATCCGAACTCAAAAACAAAAACTCGCTCATTTAAATGAATAAACGGACTGATGCGACGAATTTGATTAATTTTGACGGTCCTATGTTGCAGTGCATGTGGAGAGTGAAATAGTCCACAAAAACAGAAAAGAGAAGCTTTTGGTGTGACTTCTTTGTCAAGGGTGGGACAGGGGAAGGGGAAGGCGAAGGGGGGAAGGGGCAGGGAGCATAGAGGCAGAAAGGCAGAAAAGAAAGGTAAGGCGGAGAGGGAGGGGAAAAGGCGAGAAGCTTATTGACTGATTGCTCTGACTTACATTGGTAGCAGTTCAGAGCAGTTGAAGCCACACCCACCATACCCAACACCTAACACCTCGACCACCCCACAACTCTCATTAATTCGGCCTAATCAATTTCTATTTACTTACATACTTTAATTTTAATAGATCATGTCATCGTGCATTCTTATTTATATATTAATTTTGAAGAAGTCTATAAAATCAATAATATTAATAGTCAATATCATTTTTCATTTTTTTTTCTCTTTTCCTATTTCATAATTTTTTAAATTAGATTATTAACTTCTTAATAATTTTTTAATATGGTAACATTATTTTATAATTTTATATTATTTAATTAATAGGAATGGATATTTTTAAGTTTTAATTATTTTCTCTTTATTATGTTATAAGATGTGATTTCTCACAATCTCATCACATATTGTTTATCTGAAAAAAATATATATATATCTGAGACAATAAATTAAAAGAAAAAGTCTTAAGAATTAATATATTTGAAAATCAATGTATTTTATGGTAATAATAAATAAGTTACAGATGATAATTTATATATTTTGTTGGTGATTAATTTTTTTATAATAATATTTTTCAATTTTGAATAATATTTTTTTTTAATTTTAAATAATAACTTAATTATTAATTTCTTAAGAACTTTTTAATTTTAGTACTGTAACATTATTATATATTAAATAATAAAAAATTATATTTAACAAATACTTTAGAAAAAAAAATGAGATTATCTGTTTCTTATTTATCAAGTGTTTTAAGCCAGTTAAAAAAATTGCTAAACATAATAGTATGTACATATGAAATATATTTTAATATATATTCTATATAATAATTGATTTGGAAATTAATTTTTTATTAAATATATCATGGTTGACATATGAATGTCATTATTTTAATTATTAAATTAAAAAATCCTATTAAGAATTTAGTTCTCTAATACAAATATTAAAAATTTGATTAAAATAATAGATTGACCAATTCGAAATATTCAATTTTAATTTTTTTTTATGAAATTTGAATCTTTTATGATTTTTAATTTTAAATTTATTGAATGAATTATTATTAGTTCTCTAAAACTTTTCAATTGTAATATACAATTTTTTTTCTTTAAATTTAGGTGTTGTACAGCTTTAATTCCATAATCCCACCGCCAAAGTCAAACTGCATTTAAATGCACTTTTCTTTTTTTTATCTTTAAATGCACCATTTAGCTTTGGTGTATGTTACAATGACGAAAACAAAATTTAAATTATAAAAAATTAAATTTCTATCTTAGAAAATATACTATTTAATTTTTATTAATTTTTAAAAATAAATTTATCCTACATATTTCTCCTGGTCACCAAATCTCCTCGATATCTTAGAATTGGCCTTTAGCTGTAGCCTCCGTTGTGCTCCGTGTTTCTGTATCCTTTCAGAAAGTAAAATGGCTTAGTGTAGTAGACTCAGACACAGCCTGATAACTCAGCCTTGTGTTCACAAATAAACTCACTCAAAATCTTGATATTGAAAGCATTACATTCGGGATTTGTGCAAAAGTTTTTATTTTTTATTTTTCATTTCAAGTGTAGCGTGCTACATTATAATGTCTACTAGTTTGAGTCAACAAAAAAAAATGTAGTCGTAGATAAAAAATGTCTACTAACCTGATAGGCTAATGTTAGTGGAAACTACATTTTTAAGAAGAATATTGTTATGATAAAAAATATTTTTTAATAAAAATTAATACTATATTTTTAATTAATACTTTTAAATAATGATATCTAACTACTGATCGAAAAAATAAATTTACTGACTAACTAAGTTCAATCACAATAAAATCCATTCTCAACAAAAAAAAATTGAGTGGAGTAATTATTTTTACTTTTAATGATTTTGTTAAGAAATATCATTAAAAAAAAAACTCTTTAAGTAGCTAAACTAGAAAGATATATAAAAAAAAAGTTTAAAATTTTAATGCATTTCAACCTCTTCAATAAATTTTTAACTCTTTAAAGAGTTAACAACTTAAAATACTTCTTAACATAAAATTTAATTCCTAACTAAAAATGGACTTGGTTCATGATGAATTAAGTAGAATATTTTTAAATGAATGGTTAAAAATTTATAATGAATAATAAAATTAAAATACAAAAAAAATTTCAACCACTCATTTAAAAATATTTTATCCAATCCACCATGAGTCTGGTTCATTATAGACTTCTCTATTACTAATACGTAGTTACAACATATACCTTAGCTTATGCATAAAAGTTTTGGAAATCCTAGGAGACAGTCAACAAACTATTCAGCTACTAAATGTTATAATAGAACATTAGACATTTTTAATCAAGTTTATAGACTTCCTAATGGAACCAATACCAAACATAACAAACCTTATAAAGTGATGGTTAACATCCCAATCCAAAATTCCAAAGGGAAAAATTAATGAAAAAGCCAATGTCATGAGAAAAAATTGATCCCATCATCACATCAATTAAAATCATTGAGCCAATAAACTACTCCCCTACAAGAAGAAATGGGTAGGATATAGGTGAATAGGGTGGCTTGTGCGATTATTGCGTAGGTGAATTATTAGTGTTCATCAGATCCCGTGGTACACAAGTATAGAAAACTCAATGCGGTATCCATAATAATCAATTATAGAAATTTAACTCGTTCCATTTACTGTCCAAACTTATGGAATGGCTTTTTCTTTTTTTCTTATTCATGAAAATGTTCATTCGTTCATCATTATAAAATAAAGAGTAAACTTTATCCTAAAATTACAAAATGATAAGTTTCCGGATATTTAAAAAAATAATGTACTAGATCTCTAATATTGGCCTAAATCCTAAATTAACTTTTAACATTTTAATTATGTTATCTTAATTCCAAAAAATTTTAAACATCCTATTTTAACAATATTGTCTCATTATTAAATTTGAGATAAATAGATAATTAAAAAAAAAATTTTAAATCATTCATAAAGTCTCGATCCCATAAAAGGGAAAGGTTTCGAACATCTATTGTCCCCCTTTAACATTGCCATCAAGGGAAAATAGATGACGAATAGTGGAAATAGCAAGCATGGTGCTCAAAAAAGTAGATAATCATTAAGGAGAAGTGTAAGACTAAAACTAGGAAGAACATATTTCAATTAATGTTGTAACTTTGGTGTTATATTTGGTGTTGTATTTATGTATTTCATAATATGCAGCTATTACATGAACCACTTGCACCAAAAGAGGCTCAGCCTCCATCATACAGCTTCAAAAAAGGCTGAGCCTCAACAACACCAAAAGATGCTCTACCACACCAGGAAAAGCTTTGCCTCAACAATACAAGAGCATCAAAGAGGTTTCATCTCTTCACAAATACAGAACATAAATCAACAGAAACTTAATTAAACAATAATTCCATAATTAAAAGAGGCTATGCCTCAATACAAAATCACCAAAAGAGGCTCCGCCTCAATACAAATAGAATCAAAAGCAGTAGCAGTAATTACTTAGAGCACTTGAATACCAATAGAGGCTCTGCCTCAACGTAGCAGCATGAATATTTATTAGACGCTCAGCCTCAACATAACTGCAAACAATAATTCACCACGATAGACAATAATTCGACAATAAATTTAGATCAAACAACAATTCAACAATGAGGCTCCACCTCAACATAATCCGCCTCAACACCAAAAAAGAAAGAAGCTCAGCTTCCAAACTAAACAACTAACGACATAAAGCAGCAAAAGAGGCTCCGCCTTAACCCAACATCACCAATACCAAAAGAGATTCAGTCTCAACACAATCACAAACAATAAGTCAACAAGAATTGAGAACAAACAACAATTCAAATATCATCGATAGCTCTAAAATCAGCAATTAAATTTCAGCAACGGACCAGATATTAAAGGGATAAGAGAATACAACCTGCAAGTTCCTATCGAGGTAGGTGGTAGGGAGGAGCAAGCAACGATGGTACTATCGCCGGCGAGAGTGGACTGAATTTCAATACTACACAGTCCACCCGCCGAACGGGCTAACAGAGGGGCTGCGCATGGATGGAGGGACAGCTGCTCTACTGCTCTGCAACGCCGCCGGACTGACAAAGGGCTACATCGTGGGCGGGAGGACTGATGGAGGCGCTGATGTTACAGATTTGACAAGCTGAGACGCAATCAAGAACGACCTTAAGGCTACATGCCCCAGCACCACAGATCCGGCGGCAACAGGGAAGGACAATGACATGCTAGAGAAAAGGCAGATGCAGGAACTCTTGTACATATCCGGCAAGAACCATGGCCAGGGACGACACGATGAGATAGATCTGTTGTTGAAGGAGACTGATCGTCGATCACGACGGACAAAGATAGACAGAAAAGGTAGAGATGCGGCGTAGAAGTGGGCGAAGACGCTGAGCCACAAGGAGGAGAAGCCAAATGGGCAAAACGGTAAACAGTGGATGGTGAAGACGAGCCACTGAATGAGAAAAGGATATCCACAACAATGGTAGGGTTGGCAGTGGCGCCGTGGCACTGAGAATGGGAGGAGGAGAAGTGCAACAACATTAGGGTTTTTTGGCGAGATAGAATTCGTTAGATAATTAAAAAAGCGACGCAACATTAATTTCTCATTCCATAAAAAAAAGGTAAAATAATAATTAAAAATTATGAAATTAAAGTTACATATCTCTTCATTTAATATTTCATAAATTCATATCTACCTTAATTTCATTAAAAAATTATTTAACATTTTTTCCAACAAAATGTTTAGTGTACTTGTCATATTGAAGAATTGATATCAATATCATATTCTATTAATTATTCACCTCAAATTTAATCATAAAACAATATTCCTTTCATTTTAAATATTTTGTAATTAAAATAGGACAATTAAAATAGTAAAGACTAGTTTAAGATGTGGGCTAAATATTAAAGATAAAAGCAATATTTTATCATTAAAAAAATTAAAATTTATTTTTTCTCCATGTTGCTATTCGCCTACTTCGTTACCTTTGCCTTTTTCTCTGTCATAATTGATATAGGGTTTGTTTGGGCGAGCTTCTTGAAAAAGATCTTTTTCGAAAAGATTTTTTTCAAAAGATCTTTTGCAAAAGTAAAAGTAATTTTATGTTTAGATATCTCATATAATAATATCTTTCTATTTATTAATTGTATTTAGGTACAATAATATAAAAGATCTTTTGGTTTATTCATTATATTAAAACATCTTTTTTTCGAAAAAAAATCTTTTAAGAAAAAAATAAAAAACATTTTTTGAAAAAAGATATTTTTTTTATTTTACTAATATTTTTACTTAACATGCTAAAAAATATAAAAAAAAAATTTTATCAAAAAAATTTTTTTATTTTAACTAAATAATAGCATCCAAACAAACTCTTAGTACATGCGTATAAAATAGGTGAAATAAAAAATTAACATCGAGTTGAAAGTGTTGAAATTAAAGAAAAGGGCAGAGGGTAGCGTGCATACTCCATAGTGCACATAGGACTAGGGATTATGTGGTAGTCGCAGTTGGTTTGAGGGACCGACCAATCTCGCGGATTACCTAACCTTGATTCATGCCGAACCAACGCAGCACCACTACTATTGCCATATGTCATATGTGTTTCAGAAACATTGTAATACTCAATACTCCTTCCGTTCCATTTTGTATATTAAATTTAAGATTTAATTTCCCAAAATGATAATTTGACAAGGGAGGTATGAGTTTGACATCCACAATTACTGTTTATGATGAATTCTAGATGTAAATAGCCCTTTACCTAAGAAGGAATGATATATGAAGCCCAATTTAAGTTACCTAACGAAATATGATTATTTTTTTGGTGTCTAACGAAATATGATTATGATTTGTTGTTATATAGTTTTACTTTAAAATTTATTATTTACTACTTGTTTTTGCTTTCCATCTAATTAACTTGAGAGTTTACTGTGCATATTACATTGTGTTATGAATTTGTAAGGGAATAGAATTTTATTGTGCAATATAAGTTGGATTTTGATTTTGAGAATCTTAGTTCTAATTATATATTATAGTACCGATAACAATGATATTTTGCCATTTCATATTCATTTCACATGACACAATTTAACTGATAAGAGTAAGAAGTATCAGTTGTTCCTAAGCCAATTAATAATTTCTACAAAAGTGAAACTTCAATCATAAAGTAACTTTTGAAATTAATCTGAATTCTATTAAGATAATTTTTTAATAATACAATTTTATTTATAAATTAATTTACGCCATGATTATTGTTATTTTTTAATGTATATGCTAGTTGTTTACTTGTTTAAAATGTTTTTGTTTTACTAAATAATTCTTATTCGAATACTTATTTGTAATATAATAAAACTATTATTCAATAAAAAAATATAAATATTTCTCTAAATGATATATATAATTTATTTTTAGATAAATATAGGTGTATATGTATTCATATATGTGTTTTTATACTTAATAAATTCACACGTCAAGCACGTAATAATAAAGTGTAACACATAAATAATGAAGTATAACAAAAAGAAATTTGAATAATTAGGAAATTCTAGCATGATAATACTTTTCTAGTCTTTTAGTGATGACACATGAGTTAGGCTTATCATTAGGTAACAAATGGAAAGTGAGTCATTCTGAATTTATGACAGGCATATGCTCCCATGCTTACAGCTCATTGGATCAGACAAATGTCCTTATTGAAAGATAACTATAATGTCCTTATAGTAGACCTTCCCATATAATAAAAAAAAAATAAAAATTATTTTATTGAGATAGATGTATCAATTTATGTGAACAAGTGTTATTCTTTATTTTTATCTATGGTGCAGTTATATAAATTTTTTTTTTTTAATAATATTTGGGTGTTTAATTGTGCATCATACACGATCATCTCATTTGCAAATTTACTTTAAAATGCCTCTCGACTTTACCTTTGAATAATCTCAATGACTTAATAGTATTTTTAATGAAACATTTTAGATTGTGACCCTGAACTCCAATACAAATGACAAAGTCTCCAAACTAAACCCAAACCTCACCACTCCATTACTAATCCCAAAATAAATACGAAGCTTAACAGTTCACACTACTAGGCTTATGCGGATCTAATATAGCTAAGCAGAAAGTTAAACCAAACCAAATGAAGCCCAAATAGATTTGATTACACAGGAAATGGATCAAAACCCGCGTTGACCATCCTCTCAAGAGGCCCAAACAATGGGTTTGGCAAATGAGACCACTGATACCACTCCCACCCATCACACTTCTCCGGCTCCAGATTCTGTGGCACTTGCTCTGCTTCATTTGCCCCCAAAACTGCCCTCATGAAGATAGTCACATAATGGTACTTCTTCGGCTCTTCCAGAAACACGTTGTTTGTCACTGTTAACAACTCCAACTTCCCAACCTCCAATCCCGTTTCCTCTCTCACTTCCCTTGCCGCACAATCCTCAAAGCTCTCCCCTGAAAGTGCAAAGTCCAAAATGCCCCCTTCACAGTAAATATATATAATCTAGAGAAACAAACTGAAAGCAAAGAAAATTTTGAAGCCAAGAGAAAGGAATGGGAGAGAAAGAGATCGACCAAACTCAAGGTGGCCTCCTGGAAGGGCGAAGGTGGAGTCGCCGACGGAGGAGCGGCGGCGGCCGAGAAGGACAGACTTTCCCTTCAAGATGAAAACAACCACCGCAACCCTTGGTACCGGCAACGGTGAAGGCGACGGCGCTGATGGCTGTTCCTTGTTCACCATTTTCTTGTGTTTGAGAAATAAGAATTTTGAGCGTATTGTGTAACTGACTTCTTTACTCTCTGTGCTGTGGTGCTGTTGTGATGTCGTTTAGGCTGGGTTTGACCGTTGACCGAAGTAAACCTAGTTATTGTTTAGTCCAATACTCCAATATATAGATGACACGTTTGTATTTTCAAAAGCTTCAAAGCTTGGGAAGCAAAGCATACTAGCTGTACCCTATTTTTTTAATCAAGTTCAACAAACTCATTAATTTTTATATCAAATAAAATATTATTTTGATATTAAATAGGACAAAAAATAGTATATAAATAATTTTCAATAATTCTAGGTGAACAAGTGGTTTTCATTAACCAAGTGCAATCAAGTGATTTATTTTTATGCTAAATAGAATATAATTTCGGTGTCAAATAGAACTTTATTTAGGTGCACTTTTTTATACTATTTGAAACCGAAATAATATTCTATTTAGCATAGAAATAAACCACTTGGTTGCACTTGATTGACCAAAACCACTTATTCAAATAGCATTACCCAATAATTTTTTATTTGACATAAAAATAATTTTCTATCTTTTTTAGTGTTTAAATAATTTTTTATTTGTCATAAAAATAAATGAATATTCATTATTCAGAAATATATTTAGAATTATTCATAAGTGATAATTATTTATATTAACTATTAATATTTAATAATATTTTACTCTATTATTTTAACAATAAATATAGGTGAACACACAATTTGTACAAACACATATCCAAACACACAAGTCATTCACGCGCCCCAAAAACATTTCATCTCGTGAAACGCGCTCCTTCTTTCTCCTTCTCCTCATCTTCTTCCTCCTTCTTCTTTTCTTCTTCTTTCTTCTTCCTCCTCTTTCTCTTCGTCTTCTTCTTCCTCCTTCTTCTCATCTTCTTCTTTCTTCTTCTTTTTCTTCCTCCTTTCTTCTTCTTCTTCTTCTTCTTCATCGCCTCCGCCTCCGTCTCCATCTCCGCCCTGCCTCCGTCTCCGCCTTCGTCTCCATTTCATACTCCGCCTCCACTTCGTATTTCGCCTCTTTCTCTTCTTTTTTTTCTACTCCTCCTTATTCTTTTATGTTACGTTGTTGCTGTGTTGTTGTTGTTCTTCTTCTCCTTCCTCTATTACGTGGTTGTTGTTGTTCTCCTTCTTCTATATCTTCTCCTTCCCCTGTTACGTGATGGTGGTTGTGGTTTGTGTTATTTTGTTGTTGTTGTTGTTAAATCAAATTGAGCAGAATGTTAAATCAATTTGAGCAGAATTTTGATATCTAGATTAACAGAATCCTAAATCACTTTAGCATTCACCATTTAAGGATTCAAGCACTCATAATCAAATCAAAACCAGAATATAAAACAAATTTGAGCAGAATTTTCATATCTGGATGAATAGAATTCCAAATGACTTTAGCATTCACCATCCTAGGATTCTGCTCAAATTGATTTAGGATTCTGCTCAATGCATTTTTAAATTCAGCTCAAATTGTTTCAGGGTATGTCCAATTGTATATGTTCGTGATATATGAAATGCTGCTCATATTGATTTAGGATTCTGTTTATGTTTCTTAAATGTTGATTTTATGTGTGAGTTTCTTTATGGTTTGAACTTGATTTAGATTCACTTGATTTAGGTTTTGGTTCTGAGTATCTAGGATTCTGCTCATATTGATTTAGGATTCTGGTTAACGCTTTTTTAAATTCTGCTCAAATTGGTTTAAAATTCTGTTTATACATCTTACATGTTGAAGAAGAAGAAGAACAACAATAACGTAACATAAAAGGAGGAGGAGGAAAAGAAAGAGGCGGAGTATGAAGTGGAGGCGGAGGCGGGTACGGAGTACGAAGTGAAGGCGGAATACGAAATGAAGGCAGGGATGAAGGCAGGGCGGAGATGGAGGTGGAGGCAGGGCAGAGATGGAGGTGGAAGCGGAGATGGTGATGAAGAAGAAGGAGGAGGAGGAGGAGGAGGAGGAGGAGGAGGAGGAGGTGAAAGCGGAGGTGGTGATGAAGAAGAAGAAGAAGAAGAAGAAGAAGAAGAAGAAGAAACTGCAGCAGTAGCGTGGGTAGGAAAGGAAGCTTTGGGGTTTTTTGTGTGACAGGCGCGTGACTGAAGTTGAGGGTTCTTTGCGTGAGTTTCACGCGCCTGGGATGAGAGTGGGGCAGGTTTATGTGTCTGATGTGTTTCTGTGTACAGGTAGCAGAATTGTTATTTTAATATATTATTATTTAAGATTTAACTTTTTAAATAGTAATTCAAATTGGTGATAAGGAAAAGAAAAAATATAAATAATTAATATTTTTCTAACTCATAAATCGACCAATAAATATAAAATATTCGTGTTTATAGATTAAAATATCCACAATGAAAACCAATGGAATATCCATAACTTTTTAGAAAGCAATTAACAATAAAAATAGAACATTCGAAATCTAAAGAAATAAAACATTTAATTTAAGTTGTTGGCTGATATTAGCTGAATTTTTATTGGTTATCTTGCATTATTGTAAGAAAAAAAATGTAGAAAGTAGAAACAATCAAGCTAAAACTGCAAGACATAATTGTATATGGCATATAATAAAACATTTACACAATGACACAAATTACAGTATATGCAACGTACAGAATAGTATGTTTTATATGTGGCTAAACAATATAGTTAAAAATAGTGTAATAAATTTTAAAACGCATAATCATTTTCTTGTAACCTGCAAATAAAAACAAATTTATTTTCGACAACATTTTTCACTAAAATTGAAGAGAATACATGAATATTCAATGTCTCGAGAACCGGATCGAGCTGGCTGGTTCGATTGGAAAAATCAGGACCGATCCGCTATTCGATCCGGTTAATGTACAAAAACCAATTGTCAAAAAATTGGTAAAAATCGATCAAACTTGTGATAAATCAATGAATCAATAAAATTAGATTGGTTTTTAATGCATAAAACTGATTTTTAAAAAAAAATAATAATATTATATTATAAATAATTATATATTAAATTTTAAATTATTTTATTATATATTAAATAAAACGATTGAATCACGGTTTGACATTAGTCGAACCTTTAAACCGTTAAATGTGTCATCGATTCGGTTCTCGGTGGAACCTTGTGAATATTAGATAATCTCTCTTCATGTTAATTTCTAGTAACAGAACGATAACCCATTTCACAACATGTTACTTATTCAATAGGATTAATGGCTTTCTATTGTATGTCATTATAATTCTTAATATCTTTCAATAGTTACATAATCATTTAAACTCTTTGTCTCAATTGATGAAGACTAAAGTTGATATGACCAAATGAATTTAATTCCTTATCTGCGATTCATAACCTATATTTCACTTTTCACATATGCTATGACCACCATGAAAAATGGAAACAAAAAAGCGATTGTTGTAACTAATTTATTTTTAAATTTTGAAAAGGTGATAGAATAAAATGTTATGTGAGAGAAATCGAAAATCTATATACGATGTTATCATAAATAATGTAAATTAAGGGATAACTATGATTTTGGTCATCAAAGTTTAACTGAAAGATCAATTTAGTCACAAACGTATTTTAGATAAAAAATTAGTCACAAATGTTGTAATTTATATTAAAATGATCCGGATCGACATTTTTGCCCCTCACCCCAACTTCTTCTTCTTTGTTTCAAATCGGTCGGTTCATTGAAAACTGAACCAGGTCAATTATTATTATTAGAAGAAGAAGACAGAGAGACGAAAGGGAAGAGAGATGGAAGAGAGGGAGAAGGGAAGGACGACGGCGCTGGAAAAAAGGAAAGAGAGCCGTCGCGCCGTTGTTGTGAAGAGAGAGAGACGAAGTGAAGGAGAGAAAGAGCGAGACACGAAGAGAGGGAGAGATGCGGCGGAGAAGAGGGAACAGGGAAGAGGAAGCTCTCGTCGCCGCCGCCACCACTCTCAGCTGCTACCACCGCCGAAGCTTCCTCTATCGGCACCGTGCCTCGTCACCGTCCCGTCGCCATCGCGCCGTTGTTGATGGAGAACAGAGAAAGAGAGAGGAAGAATGACGGAAAGAGGAGGACGAAGGGTCCGAAAATCGTGGTTGAGCGACGAGACGGAGGCAACGTCGGCGTTGTGCTCTTCATTCTCAGTGTGAGTTTGTCGCCGGGCTCTCCATTATCGGCGCAGCACAGTCCCCATCGCCATTAACAGCAAGGTTTTAACCACTATGAAACTCGGTTGTTGGATTTGTTGGGTTTTTTTTTTCTTCCTCTTGGAGAACCAATTTCTGTAAGGTATATAGGGTTTGGGTAAATGTTGGGTTAATTATGTTGTTTTGTGTGAATTGCTATGTTAATTTTATGGGTAAATGTTGGGTTAATTATGTTGTTTTGTGTGAATTGCTATGTTAATTTTATCTTTTCTGGTTTGATTTTAGATTGTTAATTGAACTTGTATTCTTTATTTTTTAATTTTAAGATTATGTTTGTGTAATTGGTAGTTGAACTTGGTATGATTGTGGCTTATGCTATTTGTTATTAGTGAAGGAAAAGATTGTGCTTGGCCTAGGTGAGAAAATAGAAGCATTGCCCTCTTTACCTTGGTGTAAGAATGCACTCAATTTTGGTCTGGGATTAATTTTCTAAACAGCTAGTGAAATTGGGGGGTTAATGTTGATGGTGGTAATGGTTGAAATGGCGGTGATGGTGGATTAATGGTGTTGATGGTGGTGATGGATGAAATGATGGTGATGGTGGATTGATGGTGTTGATGGTGGATTGATGGTGTTATGGTGGCAATTGTTTAGTCTTCTAAAAATCGGTTCATTGGTCCAAACTCTTAAAAACTGGCCTTGTTTTTAAAAATAGGGGCGAAATCATAAATCAATTGATTTTGAAAAAAATTACAACGTTTGTGACTAATTTTCGGCCTAAAATTAACTAATATATGCATAATCAATAAATAGAAGAGCTAAAACCAACTTGGGTTGGTCTAATAATTAGCTCACTAGTTCGCTTAAACAAGTGTTCGGGGTTCGAATCCCGCCTTGTGCATATGGCAAACCTTTAAGAGTTATGCTATTTGTACACCAAAATTAGCCACTAGTATACAAATACGTATATACGCTATAATATCTAAAATTAAAAATAAATCCTAGCCTCAACTAAACATGCGCCCACGCACCACCTTGTGGCTTCAAATCCCAATCCTTCAGTCATACACAAGTGCACTTTGTTTTTCTCTTATAGCAACAACTTAGTCTCGTCTATTATCCCTGCTTCTATACTTTTATTACATAAGGTTTTGGCAGCTTCTTGATTGTTGGTAAGCTTCATTCTCTTTTTTGTTTGATTTTTTTTCTTCTTTTATTCTCAATTTTTTATAATTTGATTATTATCTTTATTATATTTAATTATAATTAAATCTTGTAATATAATTTGTAATATTATAATATATTATAATTATAGCTGAGCTTAAATTTTGATTTGAATTTTATAGTTTGATTATTGCTTAAATTATGTTTGATTATAATTAAATTTTGAAGTATAATTTGAAAAGTGTTTGATTATAGTCGGATTTTGAAATATAATTTTGATTTTGATTATTAATTTTAATTATTATTTTAAGTGTGTTTGATCATAATTAAATTTTAAAATATAACTTCTTAGAGTGTGTTTGATTATAATTTATTATAGTATGAGTTTGAACTTTAATTTATTTTTTAGTTTGATTATTACCTTAAGTGTGTTTGATTATAATAAGATTTTATGATATGATTTATAATGTGTTTGATTATTACTTTAAATAAATTTAATTATAATCGAATTTTAGAGTATCATTTATAAACTTTTGTTTATTGAATATTTTATAATTTATAGTCTTCAAATTCTCTATTTATTTTTTTTTCTTGTTACAAGCAATTTTTTTAAGAAAAAGACTAAGGAGCCAATACATTATGACTAATAGGGAGCCAACACATAGTTACGGATGATAACTCATATAAATTTTGGATAATAACTTGATTTTGGATATGCAAGTTATGAATGATAACTCATATAAATTTTGAATGATAATTTTGTAAACCATATTACAATGTACATGCAAGGTTTTTATGATTAGGTTTTGATGAATGACAACCATTATGGAATTGAGGACAAGCATCGAAGGATTCAAGATATAATTTCGAAAGCAAACAACAAGACAAGAAGACGAGTCCGCAAGCTTTGAAGATGGTTTAGTATCTTAGGATTTAAGTAAACTTCTTGTCAAGAACCAAAGTTTATTATCTCTCTCACACACACACAAGAAAATGTTTTTAAAGAAAAGGTTTTTCGAAAACTATGGCCGTAAAAAGTTTTATAACTTGTTAGCTGTTTTAAAGCTTAGTGCATGCTGTCAAACTTGACCTTTGTGCACTAAAGTGATGATAACTTGAGCTACAGAGGTCCAAACGATGTGGTTCTTCCATTAGAAAGCTAACATCTAGAGCTTCAGATTGGTATATATATGTCTATAGTTGACATTTATTTTTCACCGTGAAAATACAGTAAAAGTCGATAGTAAAAAATTCAAAATTTTCATAACGGCTAGTTTGAATTTTTGGCTTCAACCTATACCATTCACACCCAACGTTCCAAAACCTTTGAGCATCTATAAATAGATGGTTTTGATCTCATTTCAATACACAACATTTGATCCAAACCTTCTTGTTATTATACTTGATTTCTATATCAATTTCAAAGTGTTTTATGCACTAATTTGAGAGATACACAATATTTGGTTCATAGTTCTTCAATT